>CM035789.1:6878999-6936499 GCA_020466265.1 Siphamia tubifer | reverse complement strand
TTCCATGTTATTTATAATTTTGTAAATAGTAGTAATTGTTGTTCATTTTGTTACTTGTTTATTTTTCTACATTTTGTTTTTTTTTATTTTTAATTGTGTTCCAATTGTATCTTACTTTGTTCGTGTTACTAATCATTTTGTAATTTTTGTTCATTTTATTGATGATTTTGTTCATTTTTGTTGCTTTTTCTTTTTTTTTTTTTAAACTGTGGAACCGCTAAAGTCTCAGGAGTTAAAGGGTTAAACTGAATCATGTGGAAAAGGGAAATATCTAAAACATGCAGAATACTGGCCCTCGAGGACCAGAGTTTGACACCTTTATACTAGAAAAATATATGATCAATATGATAATTAAAAAAGATATTCATAAGTATGTGCACAAAACCAAAATAGTCAGGTAACGGCATCAGAACATTAACAAAAGCTTTGTTATTTATGATGAATCTCCGAAGTTCAAAGGTTATTTTCATCTCCACAGCTTATGTATGTAAAAGTTCATCATATTTTCCAGTGCATGTGCAGTTTGTCAGTTCGTAACTAGTTCTTACCATAATTCCTTTCGCACACGAAGCTGGGATAAGTGCAGATCAGATGTTGTTTATTGCGTATGTGAAGCTCGGCTCTGATTGGCTGATGTGAAAACCCTCAGATCCAGACGGTGAAGACGCAGGAAATGAATCTGTTGCGCGAACAGCAGGAGGCGCTGACGGCCGAACTGCAGCAGAGACGAGCCGAACAGGAGAGTCTGTTGGCCCAGAGGGACGACCTGGACTCCCAGCTGCAGGTAATAAAACAAACACTGTTTAAGAAACGCTTCCAAAAATGTCAGGTTTATCGTCTGCCTGATCTGAACTATACAGACGAATGGATGTGGACACGTTGAATTCAGGTGTTTCTTTTCTACCAGGTGTCTGGAATACAAATCAATAATGACTGTTATAACCTAGTTTTATATCATGATAAATATCATTCCATTGTTTAGTTTTGTATAAATTGTTAATTTTCTACCACAACTAAATTAAATTACTTGATTAAACTTGAATGAAATGTTAATGTTTAAGCTTATGCTTCATCCTACTCCTTTTTGGACATGTCATTGTGTATTATTATTATTATTATTATTATTATTATTATTATTGTTGCACTCTGCACATGTTCGAAATAAATCATTCAAATAAAAAAAAAAAATCAAATCAATGTTTTTATTTCAAATCCTAAAGACATCTTGCAGCTGTAAAAAGATGTCCACATAGTTTAGAAATTAATATTTCTTTAATAATGTATAATAATATAATATTGTGATGCATCATGTGTACAGCTGTTATGTCCTGCTCATGCCAATTTGAAATAATAAGAATAACTTTATTGATATTGCACCTTTAAAAACTGAAAAGCACAACAGCAGAAGAGAAACATAAAACAGCATAAGAATAAATAAATTGTTGTTATTGTTAAATCTACTGATGAATATGAGCTTTGCAGTAGGAAGTTGGCTGTAAAAATGCACTAATTGATGTTTAATTATTCACCTGTTAAAAGAGATAATCCTGCTCGCTCCATGAGACTTGTCTTTATAGATGTACTCTCACTTCCTGTTCTGCAGGAGTCCAGTTTTGCCAACAGGAAGTTGTTGGAGCAGTTAACAGAAGAAGGACATGAGAAGGAAAAACTGTTGAGAGAATTGGATGAAGCCAAAAAGGTAAACATGCATAAACATTAACATGATAAATATGAAATGTGTTTTATGTACACATTAATAGAAGCACACCTGGTGTGTGTGTGTGTGTGTGTGTGTAACCAGACGGCAGAGAAGAGGAAGTCCATGTTGGATGATATGGCTATGCAGCTGAACCAGGAGAAGTCTGACCACAAGGAGGCGCTGTCTGACCTCAAACTACAGCATGAGAAGGAGGTGATGCTTTAGAGATCCACCAGCTGTCGGCCGGTTTCACACTTCTACGATGTTTGTTTTAGTTGTAAATTTCCACCCTCGTTTCTCCCTAAATGTTCCCCCTTTTATTTTTTTCACTGTGGCAGGTTCTGGCGGTGAGGGCTCGATATGAGAAGGAGCTCAGAGGACTCCATGAAGACAAGAACCGCTCTGAGGAGGAGATCCGACAACAACTCCGAGATGAAAAGGTGAGGAGGAGGAGGAGGAGGAAGAAAAGACAAGGAAAAAGGATGATGGATTAGGAGGAAAAACAATAGGAGGAGGAAAAAGAGGAGGAGGAGGAGGAGGAGGAGGAGGAGGAGGAGGAAGAAGAGAAGGAAAAAGGAAGGGGGAGAGGAATAGGAAGAAGAGGAGGAAGAGCAGCAACAGCAGGAGGAAGAATGATAGAAGGAGGAGGAGGAAGGAGAAAAAGAGGAACAGGTGTAGAGGAGGAGGGGGATGAACAGCAGGAGGAAGGGGAGGAGGAAGAAGAATAAGAGGGAGGAGTAGGAAGGAGAAAAACAGGAACAGGTAGAGGAGGAGGAAGATGAACAGCAGGAGGAGGAGTAGGAGGAAAAAGAGGAAGGGGAGGAGGAAGAAGAATAAGAGGGAGGAGTAGGAAGAAGAGGAGGGAAAGGAGGAGGAAGAGGAAGAGGAACAAGTGGAGGAGGAGGAAAATGAAGATGAGGAGGAGGAGGAATAAAAGGTGGAGGAGTTAGAAGATGTAGAGGAGGAGGAAGAAGAATAAGAGGGAGGAGTAGGAAGAAGAGGAGGAGAAGGAGGGGAAGGCAGAGGAGGAAAAATAGTAGGAGGAAGAAGAGGTGGAGGAGTTGAAAGAAAAATTGGCAGAGAAGAAGTTGAGGAGGAGGAAGAATATAAGTAAGAAGAATGTGAGGAGGAGCAGGAGGCTCTGTTGTGTTTGTAATATTTTGAATATGTGTGTTTTCAGGCTCGGACCAAAGAGCTGGAGGGTCTCCAGCAGAGGGTGGAGGAGCTGCAGAACCAGGTCCAGTCCATGGAAGGAACCAAAGGATGGTTCGAGAGACGACTGAAGGAGGCAGAGGTCCGTCTGCTGCATGTGATAGGATCATTATTATGAAATTATTAGGATGAATTATTTCACCTCCTACCTGTCTGTGCTCGACCAAAATCCATCCATAAGTTTTTGAGTAATGTTGCTAACAGACAGACAGACGGACAAACTCCAACAAAAACATAACCTCCTTGGTGGACCTGTCTTCATTCAAATGGGGGAGGTCTGCCTTGGTGGAGGTTTGCGCTCTCTTAAGTGCTTTTCTAATTCTGATAATGACGTCATTAAGGACATATCGTGGACATATCCTCAACCGTCGCTTCCAACTGTGTAAGCTAGTTTTTAAAAAAGCAAACGATCACACCTTAAAGAGAAGAAAATAGACATGTTCACAGACTCACCGGTGGAAGCACTCGGTTCAATATAAACTTTTTTTTTCTGTTGCCGTTCCTTCCTGACGCGTCTGAACTTGAGGTCATGTGATCAGACAAAACCTCCCTCAGACTGAACCTTCTTTTTTGTTTGTTTGTTTGTACAGGAGAACATAGAGAAGAAAAGTCTGGAACATCAGGAGGAGATCGATGGGCTGCAGAAAGAACACGCACTTCAGCTGGAGGTACACACACACACACACACACACACACACACACACACACACACACACACACACACACACACTGTAAATAGAGATGTGTGTGTGTGTGTGTTGTTTGTGCATGTGGGTGTTTGTTTAGAAATGCAGTCTGTGTAGGTGTGTGCGTTGCGTGTCTTCTTCGCGCGCTGAAAGGAGTCCAGCTCTAATTGAATGCGTGTTTCTAATTAAAGCGTAGCCGTCTCCATGGTAACGCCGAGGGGTTAAATTGTGTTAACAGCAGATCAGAGTGGAGGAGGCTCATGTGAACACCGGCAGTCTGTTTCAGAGACTCCCAATCTGTCAGTGCCTCGTTTTTGTGTCATGTTTGGCGTTTCTGTCACTGTTACTTATCACAGAGAACACTCTGCTTCAGTTTGGATGATTCCTGTTGACAGTGATTGTTTGAAATGTCAACCCCCCCCCCCCCTCCATCAGTCTCAAATATGCACTACTGTGTAAAAGTCTTATTCCACTTTTATCTTTGTTGTTTCTTCAGGGTTGAAATGATTGTACATATTTGTTTTTCATTCTCTTTTCTTCAGACGCAACTAGAAAATACAGGAAATATGTTAACAGCCTTAAAATACATACATACAAATACTAAAAACTGTACTAAACGTGTTGTAAAGGTTAAAATCACAATACACAACCAACAATAAGCCACATTCAATATGCTGTGGGCTGGACTAGTGAAATAATAACTTAATAATATAGAAATAATGTTAACTTCAAAGTTTCCTCTATGTTTCAGAAGTAAAAAAAACCAGCCGTCCCTTAAAACGGTGTGAAAAACATGAACTACCTGAAACATCTTCAAGAAACTGGGAGCAGTTTTAACAATATTATGTCTCAGTTTATCATTTATACATGTAAATTATAACTAACAGATCACAGTGGATCAACAAATACACAAAACATTTAATATTATCGAAGAATATTGGTCAAATTCCACTTAACGTGTCTTGAGACATTTTAGTTTGTGCTCATTAGAATAGAATAGAAGTAATTTATTGATGCCACAATTGGGAAATAGCTTGGTGACAACAGCAGCATTAAACATGTAAGTTGAGGCGCAAAACAAGTTAAGGTGCAATAACATATTAAAGTGTTCATTCAGAATAACTGAATAGTGCAAAGTTTGTGGGCTGTATATTTTACACATGTGTTTTAAAGTTTACTCAGCTCTTGGCAGGAGTCTGGACATCGGAGCTGTGTGAAATTTGACGACAAAGTATCCCTGAAATGAAGCCGTTAAAGATCCGTCCTCAAATTTAAGGAACACTTAGTTGTAGTTACTGACAGTCTGATGAACATTAAACTCCCCTTAAGATTAAACACATTTCGATTAGTTGTGAGGAGACGATTATCACAATAAAACACATTTTCAGTGAAGTACTTGAATGACTTGTTCGTCAAATAACCAGATGGAGACGTCTAATCTAATCTTATAAAGTAAAAGTGTTAAACATATGGCCACTAAAAGTTCCAATCCTGCCGGGGGGGATGACTTTGCAAAAATTGCATTGAAAATATTAAGTGAAATATGTTCAGGGGCCCAATACAAATACATGTAAATAACCTAGAAATAATGACCGCTCATTGGTTTAATGTGAAAAAACTACAATTTTATTATGTAAACATTAACATTTCGAGTTGACATTATTTCTGTGTTAATTTTTCTATTTTTATTGTATTTTATTACAGTGGTGCGGCCCACTTCAAGTCACATTGGGCTGTTTGTACTGTAGTCCCAGAACTAAAATGAGTTTGACACCGCTGCTGTAAACGTTCTGTCCACATCATGTAAATTGTGTGTTAACGCAGCATCTTTAGGTTCATCGTTTCTGAAGTGTTTTTTTTTTTTTTTTTAATAGGATGCCTTCGTCTGCGTTCAGACACTCTATCAGGAAACAACATGCGATGGGTGAAACTCAAACCCACCCCCCCCCTCGGCGTACCTGCAGACCACCTGACCTCCCTGCTAATTAGACGTCTCCCATCATTAATTAAATTTTCCTATTAAGTTCCCCCGTTCTGCTTGTAGTACCGCGCTGTTATCAGCAGATAAAACACACATACACTAATCAATGAAGACAGTCTCACAGGAAACGGTTTCTCCCTGAAGGACCTCGTAGTCAGTCAGCTAATCTGATTGGCTGAGAATACTCTGTACATGCTTCCTGATATCTGACAGAGAGTTATTGATTTTCTTTTTTTTTTCTGTTTTAGTGGGTTATCAGACTTACCTGCATTAATGAAGATTCCTGAACACATGTTACATATAAGACAAAAGACACATATTCAGGAAACTTTACCCATAATTTGTATATTTTTATTAGTAAAATAGACATAATAAATTCAAAACGTGGAAGTTGAAAGTTTTGTAAAGGTGTAAAAGGCTTTTTTTATGGACTATCTGTGTAACAACCCAAAACATAATAACTGCCAATAACGTAATAATTTGGACCCATTTGAAACGTATTAAAGCCAATAAGGTAATAACATTATATATCCAGTCATTATTTTATGTGTTGCTACATTATTGGACAGAGGTGAGAAGAAATATGAACAGTCAATTAGTAAAGTACGTTGCAAATACTACTACTGTTGAAGTCATCTGTGCAACATATCCCTCCCAATAACCTGCCCATAATGTAATCTAATTATGTAGGCTAATAATGCAGGCTAAAAATGTAAGCTAATAATGTAGGCTAAAAATGTAAGCTAATAATGTATTCTAATGTAAGCTACTAATGTAGGCTAAAATTGTAAGTTAATAATGTATTCTAATAATCTAGTAATGATGTAAGTTAATAATGTAGGCTAATATTGAAAGGTAATAATGTAAGCTAATAATGTATTCTAATCATGTAAGCTAATAATGTAAGCTAATAATGTAGTAGTAATGTAAGCTAATATTATAAGCGAAAAATGTATTCTAATAATGTAAGACAATAACGAAGGCTAATAATGTAAACTAATTATGTAGTAATAATATAAGCTAATAATGTATTCTCATAATGTAAGACAATAATGTAAGCTAATAATGTAAGCTAATGTAGTAATAATGTAGTAACGTTTTTTTTTTTAGTGTAAGGTCAATAATATAATAACCTGCCAATAACAAGACATGTTATTACGTTATTGTCAAAATGTTATTACGTTATTCGCATAGGGAAATGTTGTTAAATTATTGGCTTCATTATAGATTTACACCCAGAGTTTGGGAAAAGCTGATTTAGATGATTTTATTACAATCCTATAAAACAAAGGAGCTCATTACTGCCTGATGAGCTCTGGAACTTCATTCAATTGGTTGTTTTCCTCCAGTATTACATATAACCTTATATATTTTCTGCACTGTCAGGTGGGCAGCTGCAGCCTCAGGGTGTCTTAATGTAGATTTTAGTCAAATTAATTAGCTACAGAAGATTAGAGAGGAATTAAATGTGTTTCTATTTTGTTTTTGTGAATTAATCCCTAGGTCAGATAAATGAAAGAGAAGGAGCATGACTGAAGGTGCAGATTTAGCATGTTTTTTAGAATGTTAAAGACGTTGCAGGTAGAAAAGGCTTTTGGCAATGTTTGGTTAGATTATTATTATTATTATTATTATTATTATTATTATTATTATTATTATTATTATTATTATTATTATTATTGTTGTTGTTGTTGTTGTTATTAGTGATTATTGATGTATTTATTTTGGATGTGAATATCAAAATAAGAAAAAGAAAAACAAAACATTTAAACAAAAGATAACACAATTCATATTGATTTGAATGATTTATTTCTAACATGTGCAGAATGTAACAATAATCAATATTACAACAATAATAATAATAATAATAATACACAATGACATGTCCGAAAAGGAGTAGGATGAAGCATAAACTTATTTAATCCTACCCCTTCTTCACTTCCCCAATAACCTGAATTCATCTTCTAGCAATGGAGTGCATAGTACAAAAATGATGATAATTATAAAAATAATAATAATAATAATAAATAATTGAAGTACTAAACATATAAATGTATACAAAAAACCCAAAACAGAACACAAAAAAAACCAACAACAAATGAGTAGATAGGAAGGTTTGTGTACATTTATAGATCTACTGTGATCTGTAAGTTGCAATGCACATGTATAAATCATAAACTAAAGCATAATATCATCAATATTTCACTTATTTTTCTTAAGAATGTACAGGTTGTTCATATTTTTTCGTGTTACGTTATATACAATTTGTAGATACAAACATTTTTATTGGAGAATTTTTTTTTTTTTCACTCAAAAACTTGGCGTTGACATTATTTTATATGTTTTTAACCTTTTATTTATATTATTTTACTCGTGCGTCCCATTTTATACCATATTAGGCTAAATGTGGCCCCTGAACTAAAATGAGTTTGACACCCCTGGTCTATATATTGTAATTGATCTCTTTTGTGTTGTATTTCGTGCAGGTAAAGCAGTCAGAGATGGAAGGGATGAAGCAGCTGCTGGTGGATGTGGAGAAACAGAGGGATGCACACAACGAAACCATCGAAAAACTCAAACAGGTAACGACATCTTGTCTGCTTGATGAACTGTGATCACGTTGCACTTTTAAGAAAAAAGGTACAAACATGTAACTACATTTACACTTCAAAATCCTTCTGTAAGTGCAGTAAATATATGATTTTTCAACATACTGTAGATATCTGCGGCTTATAACCCAGTGCGGCTTGTATGTTCATTTTATATATATATATATTTTTTTAATAACTTGGATGTGGCTTATATGCAGGTGCGACTTTGAGTCCAGAAAATACAGTATATTGAATTTAGGAACCAATTATTGCTTATGTTGACGTCCACAGAAATGGTGGGAATGAAAGATTTAAAGTAAATAATTAGATTTTCCTAAATTTTAGAAGTATAATAGCCAGTATGGCCTGGAAATAACTATTAAATTCTGTTCTAAGTCATCTTTAAACACCTTACATTTAACTTGTAGAACCCTGTCATACTAATATTAATCTAACATTGTGTTATAAAATGGATCATAATGTCATGTAATGTAGACTATCTGTTTCCTCTGTCAGCACCTTGTCTCTGCTGCACAGTTCACATAAGGTAAATAAGTCGTTATATTTGAGGTGAAAAGTTGGATTTAAACTCTTCTAAACCATAAGTGACTCAGTAATGAAAGGTGTTCCAGTAAATCCTCATACAGGCTCTGCTGTTGTTGACTGGACCTCTAAACAATTATTATTGTACCATGATGTCAGACGTAACCAGCAAATCATATGAATTAGTGTCCTGCATCTGATATAAATGCATAGAGCAGTAGAACGGTGTCCTTGTGAGGGAGGATTTCAACCCAGGGGGGAATTAGATGTGCTGAACAGTGGCTTTTCCTTGTTCTTTTTCTTTGGTTTACCTGAGTCGACCTTGTGGAAAAGAATCTAAATGAAAGATTATAAATAAGGAAAAGTAGGGCTGTCAGAATGAATGCATTAACACTGATTAATCCATCTTCGTGATTAATCTGATTAAACATTTTCACATAATAAGCCAAAGTGAAATGTTTCTGTACTGTTTACGCCCCTGGTATTTGTTCATTTTCCCTGACAAACAAACAAATGATAAACTAAACTAGAAGGTGCTACAATAAACATAAATGTATATTTTGAGGTTGAGGAGCCTAATTAGAAAAACATTACCTTTTTGATACCAAATATAATTTATGGTTACTAGTGCACAGCTCGTAGAAAATGTCAGATTGTTTGGAACTAATGTGTTGTGGAAGTATCGAACTCATCTAGTTGTAGCCCAGGTTTTTACCTGCAACTGAGCATGTGCAGAAGAAACGTGGGTTTGGAGAAAGGGACAATGCTGGGCAGATTTAAGTGACTTAAATTATTCTTAATGTAATATATGACAAATGCATGAGGGATCAAAAAGTTTTTTTTGTCCACCACTGTACGAAGAAAAGATGCTGTAAAATGTCACATATGTGTATATACTTAAAACACTAGAACCAAAAACAGTACTACAATATAATATGCAATAATATGTTTATATTTGTGTCTATTTAAGATAAGATAATCCTTTATTTAGTCCCACAGTGGGGAAATTCCCATCGTTACAGCAGCAAGTGGACAGTAGGATTGAGGAGCTTAAATTACAGAAACAAGAACAATATACAATATAAACAAGGAATATAGGAAATATAAGTAATGGGATATATACAAGTGTGCAAAATGAGGTAATTACTTGGTTACAATAGCTCTACAAACACGAACAAAAACTACAAAAAAGAATTGTAAAACAAAAAAATAATAAAAAGGAAGGTGAGAAGCGATAACAGTAATAACTAATATTAATGGAATACACTAATAAAGCTAAAAAATACAAGATTTGTTCATGTACAAATTACTATTACTATTATTATTTGCACTTCTCTTCACTATTGAACGTGTGTGTGGTCATTTCCTTCACCGTACTACATGTTGAATGACAATAAAGTGTCTTCATGTTAATTGGGCAGAATGACTGATTCGTTCCTGTTGCATTGTCTGTGTGTGTTTATGCAGGAGATTAAAGACACTGTAGACGGTCAGAGGATTCTGGAGAAGAAGGGAAGCTCAGCGGTGAGTTAAACGTCCATCTGACTGTTGTTAGTGCGTACAGATGGACACACAGACAGGATTTAACCCGACGTGTGAGAGAGAATATATTTAGTGGAGTAATTTAGGAGCAGTCGTGCATGAAAACTAATAATTAGGAAGTAAATCCCTGACCGCGTGTGTGCGTCTGTGTTCGCAGCTGAAGGATCTGAAACGGCAACTGCAGCTGGAGAGGAAACGAGCCGACAAACTGCAGGAGAGACTCCAGGAAATACTGACCAACAGCAAAACCAGGACAGGTACGACAACTGGATCCCAGACTTGGCCCCGTATTCAGATTCACAGAGGACTACTATGATATTTACTATGACATGCTCCTACAGTGACAGTAAATACAGTTAAATCTGATGAAAACTGAAAAACACAACTAGTGTCTTTACTGTGAAAGTACAAGAAATGACTTTAGGCTGTTAAAGGTGTCATTCCATGGTTATTTCATTAATATTACTGTGCTCTCCATTGTTATTGAATATATTGTGTTTTGGTTCTATTTAAAAAAACGCCCGGATTGATTTGTTTCCAGCTGTTTTTGAACGGTAGAAAAATGACTTGAGGTCGAACAATCTAGTTTTTTTTCGTTTTTTTTTTCTCATTTAATTATTTTTAATACATTGTTTGTCTGTCTGTTATGTAAAGTTTGAGGTATTATTATTATTATTATTATTATTATTATTACTTCCTCATACACGATCACGAGGCGTCTCAGAGACGCCGTTAAGGAACACTCCCCTTCCCCTTTCGCTCTCTCTGTCTGTTTACCTTTACCAGAGTAACATCCAGCTAGGTTTCGTGCGGTTGCTTGTTCTGTAAACATGCAGGGAAAAAAAATCAGAACCCCCTGTGCCCCCACCTCTTGAAGCCCAATTAACTAGAGCAGAGTTCTCCCATGGAAACCTTTGTTCACATGGAAATGTTAATTCTGAATACTGTGTGTGGATATGGTCTGGAAAGTTCACCTGTAGTTGCCATTTTTCAGCCAGTAGGGGGCAGTCGCTGCGCATGTTTGTAAACCAAAATGAAGAATTTAGATACTGTGCGGTAAAATGTCAAGATCTGGACCCAAGTCAACAAAACTATTGGAGACCCACATTGGTTTAATGGCTGGTTTGGGGGGTTCAGTGGTGTGTTCGATGCACCCGTTAAATATTTTATATATTTTTTGTTCTTGCAGTCACCTTTTATTCTGCTAAATCTCTTGAATGGACAGCGCTGCCCTTTAAAGACTCCAGGAAAGTGTGTGTGTGTGTGTGTGTGTGTCCTAAGTGGCTGAGATGTGATTGTAACACGGCCGATGGGTCTGATAATCGGCGGCGTGCTCTCCCTGCATCAGGAGGTTCTGGCTCAGTCCGGAACCTTCTGTTCAATATTTAATGCAGCGCTCTGATTCCCAGAGCTGAGGTGGACATGCCGGCGTCAACGCACACACACACACACACACACACATCGACTCAGGGCGGTCCTCGGGCTCATGTATAATCTATGAGCACTGATGAATGTTTAAAGGGCTCTTCTGCACAAACCTGAGAATCAGACATTTTAAAGTAGGCTGCTTATCTCTGTCCAATGCCAGCACCACCTTAAAGGGACGGTCCAGCAGCAGGACGGTCCACTCACTTAAAGGGACAGTCCAAAGTGTCCATGGGCGCCTACAACCATCAGACCAGTGATGGGGCAAGTGTTAACAATAGTGATCATTTAATTCCAGTGGTTCTTTACACTGGGCTGGACATGTTGGACACCCTGGTTTAAGTCCAGTTCAAACATGGTGCTTGCCTGGACCCTGTTTGTGTCTTACGTTGTTCATGTTACGTATTATTTTGTTGGTTTATTCATTTTTTGTTCATTTTTGTTGATCACTTTAGCTGTTTTTGTTCATTTGTATTTATTTTTACTGTGGAACTGCGAAAATCTCAAGAGTTAAAGGGTTAAACTGAATCATGTGGAAGAGGGAAATATGTAAAAAAGTGCAGGACACCGGCCCTCGAGGACTGGAGTTTTGACACCCCTGGTCTTATTCTCTAAAACTGCTTGTCGGATTAATTTGCTTCTGTGGGAAAATGTCTGCAAAGTTTTTTCATAGTTTGATTTTCGTGTTTCAGAGATTATAATGAAATGTTATGACTTGGTTTCAGGTCTGGAGGAACTGGTTCTGTCGGAGATCCACAGTCCCAGTCGGACTCAGCAGACCGGAGACTCGTCGTCCGTCTCCTCCTTCTCTTACAAAGACATGATGAAGGAAGCACAGCCGCCCAATCAGAACAAGGTGGGTGGAGCCTGAAGTGGCAGCACTAAGTCAGTGTAATGCTACGGCCAGACCAAACGCAAATTTTCGTGTGTACACTTGTAACGTGTCGCCTAAACATCCGAGTTTGGATGTTAGATAATTCGCGGCCACTCCGAACACGCAACGCCCGAGTCTATACGCTGGATAAACACAGATGAATAAAATGTGTCCCGCCACTTCAGTCTGTCCTCAACTATGGCTCAGATCACTTGGGTTACTGCTCTGTACCTGCTCTGGAGGTCCCATACGTCCGAGGCCCAGACGCAGTCGCTCTTGGGTTCACCTGATCCTGCAGAAGTGCAGCACAGGGAATTCCACCACCTCATCCAGGAACTCCGTCTGGTTGAAGTCTGCTTTCACCGCTATTTCAGGCACAATTTTTTTTCTGCCCCCTTCCGAGTCGGTCCGAGCGTCATACATCATTCGATCACGATGTTGGAAGCATCTCAACGCTGATTGGTTTTCGTAACCCGGCGTCACCCGAATTCGCTTGAAAAGTTCAATATTTTCAACTCCAACGTTTACACGGATTTGTGGCAAAACGTGCAGCTCCAACACACCGCAGAAACTCCTCCAACACACCGTCCCAGGTGAATCTGCGTCCAAAGGCGTTTCTCCATTGACTTTGTATGTGATCTCGACACACGACTGTGAAAATTTGCGTTCGGTGTGGCCGTAGCATAAGGCTCATCCAGAGGTCACATCGGATCCAGATGACGGATGTAGTAATAAAAGTGGGGGTCACAGTCTGACACTGTCTCACTGTTACCTCTTTAATGCCTGTGGGAGTCTCAGATATCTCGGCGTGCATTTTTGCTGTATCATGTTTTACATCGATTTCCTCTGATGCTTCTATATTTAACGGTGTCACTTTGTTACTGTGTTCTATTGATAGAAACACTGTAAATAGGCTGACACGGTCGGTTCTGGAGTGTTTCTGTCAAAACATGAAACTGTAGAGAATCACAGTCAGCTCATTTTAATGATCTTCTGTCATCACCGTCACATGACACAGTGGGACGCCAGTTGCTTTTACTATCGCATACTGTCACTTTGCATTTAACTGAACACTTTAGCAACTTCATACCAAACGATGACCAGGCTGATGGTTAATGCTGACGTAGTAGTTCTTCCACTCAGTGTGCTGCAGCTTTCACAGCAAGTTCCAGGGTTCCTTTTCACTACTGACTAGACTGGATCAGGCTAATGCTAATGTTTGCTAGTGCACACAAACGTGCTGGATTTCTTTGATAACAGAAACATTATACATTTTACTCCCAACGCCAAATTATATTTGCAGAGAACTCATTTAATTACTTTCAGGAGTGCAATTTACCTGATCCAAAATGAAGACCGCAAAGCCTTATGTGGTGTTAGAACACTGTCATCAGCTGTCACCTAACACTGTCATCAGCAATTTGCCTGTTAATTGCAGACAACCACTCATTTCTCCGTGTTGTTTTATTTTGAGATACGATATAAGGCTGTTCCCTTAGCAGGATCACGTTTTTCATCGCATCCGACTGCACAACAACACTCAGACATTGTTGGTTTCTTGCCGTTTCTGGAGGAGACTAATGTTACTGGAGGTTCAGTAGTTAGCATTAGCATTAGCATTGTCAAAATGGAGGCTCTCTATGACATCACGACACGTGGGAATCCCCTATAGGCTGTTTCAGGAGGATTGACCAGACAGCTGGGATGCGGTCCTGGAGAAGAGGTCAAAGGTCAGACAACCAGGGGCATAACCACCCGCTGCTGTCTGACCAATCCTCCTGAAACTAGTCAAGCAGGTAAACTAACACTGCACCTGTTTGTTAAAAAGAATCTGACTTTACTGTTGCATTTCCAATAATTTTCTCCCAAACTATTTGTTGGATTAATTTATGATTATATACGTTTCTTCCTTGGGACAATGTCGACAGAATTTGTTCAGTTTTCAGAAATGTTTGAATGTATTGTTTGTTTATTTATTTTACAAATTCAGAACAAATATTGGTCCATATTTTAATGGTTTATAACCTGGAGATGGTTCCAGATATCAGTACAGTTCTTATTGATCACTGATAGAAGTCATATATGGAGTTTTATTGAATTAGTTGAATTCTCATCTGGTGAAAGTGTCAGCAGCTTCTATTGGCAGATTGATCTACTGCATCCAGACCACAGGACTCAGACCTGACAACCTCACAAATTCAACTGGGTTATTGATTTTGATTCTTAATAGAACATGATGCTGAGATACACGGTCATTGGTCCTATTCTTTATTCATTTTTTGTACCAATGCTTCTTGCTTGTTCATTCTGATCCCATGACCCTCACAACATGGAGACACACCAATTATGTCATATGTCATTTTAGGTTTACACAGGTGTCAATTTTATTCAGGAGACCTTAACCTTACGCAATGTTATTTTCCTGCACAGCGTTGGACATGGTCTTAACACACAAAAAGGTTTCATAATGGTGATGAATATTTAATTTCATTCAGCTCCTTTTAAAGTAGATATTCTTAGCCTCATGTCATAATTGCCAAAGTGATAAAAAAAAAATAAAAAATAAAAAAATAAATATATATATATATATATATATATATATATATATATATATATATATATATATATATATATATATATATATATATATATATATATTGGATCATAGCTAATTATGCAAAATGAAACACCAAAAATATGACTTGGAGGCTAACATGATGTATTTTTACTATTTCAAGCTAAATATCCTGTCATTATTAAAGCCTCAATACATGTTTTAAAAAGCGATTTATAGGAGTGTAGTATCTAGGAAACAGATTTTACAGTTCCTGGGGTCTGTGTGCGAGATATGTACAAGCAGCTGTTCACAGTGGGCTGTTTGGTCCAAATGTTTGCTCGACGGTTGCTTGGTAACTGCTCAGACATTGCAGGCTGTCAGTTTCATCTGCCTAAGTGCTCTGGAGCAGGACAGCTGGGTGGGTAACTGTGTGTTTTTGTCTGTCCATCAGTCCGGAGGAGGCAGTCCGCAGTCTCAACGTCCCGCTGAGCTGTCCGACGACGAGGTTGGAGAGTTGTTCCAGAGGCTCGCAGAGGTCCAGCAGGAGAAGTGGTTGCTAGAGGAGAAGGTGATAAGTCCTGTGTTACCATGGCAACTGTTTTAGTCACATGACCTGTTTGTACTGGAACTAAAGGAAGTTTTCGCCTCTTATTTATTCATCTACAAAGTCTTATAAGTGTTCTCCCATCTTCATGTTCTATGGGAATAATGGAAAATACTAGTTACGAACTCTAAAACTGCACTTGAACGCAACGTCATGTCATATTTTCCACTTGAGAACGGGAAGAAATTTGATATACGCGCTGCCGACATGAAAATAACCCTTGAACTTTTCAGCATGATGGGGACCAATGATTGATTCAGTGCAAATAATAAAGCTTTCTTTTCCAAACATTCTGCTGCTGTTAGCTGATGATGACTTTACATTTAGAGCATCCAAAATCTGGGGGGAAAAAAAACAATAAAACATTACAAAAATTGTGACAGGAGATGAATCAAGTTATCCAAAACTGTTTTATCCTTAGTAGTAGGTCATGATAAATTGTTTGTCAGCTACTGTAGTCTACTGCTACAACACACAAAAGCACTGAACACATTTGTAATTTCCAATTTCCTAATATCACCTGAAGGCAGCATAAGAAAATGTACTGATTATCAGAGTTAGTCATAAATGATGATACTGGTGTTCAACCATTTAGGGATTTGATTTAGTACTAGTACTGAAGCCTTTTGGTTCAGCATTGATTAGATTAGATTAGATTTTATTGATCCCACAAGGGGGAAATCCATTGGTCAAGACAGCAACAGAATAAAGTGTATGTAGAAATATATGTATAAACATGGATGAAGACAGCTAAAAACACTATATAAAGGATAAAATGCTAAGTAATAAAACTCTACAGACTATATGTATACATATTTACAATAGTGGATTGTAATATGATGCTGTCGTTGCTCTGCAGATGGTGTTTGCTCATCACCTTTCGTGCGTTTCAGGTCAAACATCTGGAGGTGAGCTGTTCGTCTATGGCTGAAGACATTTGTAGGAAGAGTTCCATCATAGAGACGTATGTGATGGACAGCCGCATAGGTAAGACACACACAGGCATAGTATAAACAAACACAGTTACCACCTTCTGTTTTCTTTGTACTGATGGATCTGCAGGAAACTTGTAAGAGAAAACGATTCTTCAGTGACCAGGAGAGAATTTCATTATGATTTTGAGTTAATCTGAGGTTTAGGTGCCGTTGATCATGTGCTTTATTTTATTAGACTTAAAATAGTGAAATGATGATATTAATGTTGCCCTAAATTAAGGCCCTAATTGTCGTTAAGGTTTAAAATTAACCCTTAAACCTGACATTATTTCAATCATTTCAAATGTTCATATTTGTTCAGGTTATTCACGTTTTTTTGGTGAAAATACATGAAGTGAAATAGTTTGTTTTTGTGAAAATAGTGCAGACAGTGTTTTGAAGTAGATCTGAGACAAATATTCTGTTGGACTAAAACCTTATTCTCTTGTGAATTTTAAGAATTTCACATTTTGACCAGAAACTTATTGTGAAAATGTGAGCCAACCAGTATTTAACCCTCTATGGCAGGGGTTCTCAAACTTTTTTGGCCCAGGTCCCCCTTGGAGGGGTGAAATTTTTCCATGTCCCCCCTTATCCTCGTGATACTGAAAATGATAAAAAAAACACTTCAACAATGATTATTATGAAACAATGAAAACCTTTTTTAATAGTGCTTTTGTGCAAACCAGCGAAATTTTCAGGTATTATAATATAAATGAACACTTCAGAAACAAAATTTTAAATAATTTTAAAATAATAAACAGAACAAAAGACACACAAAACCGTGTGTGTGTTTGTGTGTGTGTGTGTGTGACAGACAGACAGACAGACAGACAGATACTTTTGGTGGAATTTTGGTCTCCCATCATTGCTCTCAATGAAGCCAAACTCAATATAACTATCAATGTTCTTTCTCTTTTTAGGGTTAGGGCGTTTGTTTTTGTCATTGTCATTTTCATTGTCATTTCTTTTACCACTTCTTGAGGAACTTGGCGGACACAAAAATCGATCCATGTTCACTGCAGGGTGGCTAAAAATAGCCTGTGACTCGCCCGTCTCAATTTAGTCAAGCTGGCGTCAAACAGCGCTGTTACTTCCGCCCGCTCGCTGCAAAATAAAACTTCCGCATTTCAAAATAAAACAGCAAAAAACAAAACAAAACTGTGAATAATTTCGCGTACCCCCTGGACATGCGCCACGTCCCCCTAGGGGTCCGCGGACCCCAGTTTGAGAACCGTGGCTCTATGGGACGATGTCATTCATAAATGACACTTAAAAAAACAGCTTAAAAACATAACACAAGCCTCTAACCAATCATATTGTACCATCAGTTTTAAATAATTTGGAATTTAACAAACTGCACTGTTTTTAATTTTTGTGGGGTTTGAACCACATTTAATTTGTAGTCGTCCATTCAATCTTATGTTCATCAACTTTTCAGAGTTCATAACTAACATGAATATTTTTAATGTATTTTTATGATTTTAGAATTATTCTGAAATTAAATGTTTTTCAGTGGATAATGAAGGCATTGTTTTTTTATCAATTGTTTTTTACATTAAGTATTCATGAAAAAATATAAACCCTAATGGGACAAAGTCATTTATAAATGATGGCACCCTAAAATCAAACTCAAAGGCCAATTTTGTAAAGTGAGCAAAGGGAATTTATTTTAGACTTTAATACACTTAACATCAAAGGTCATTCATTTTTTTTTAAATGAATTTCCTTAATAAGTCCCATAGAGGGTTAAGACTTGAGTTTTCTTTATCAGTAACACACATGTGGGAACATTTCATTAGTTTTATTCCAGAAGCATTTTATAGTAGACCAGTGTTATCTGTGTTCTGTATGTAAGTCAAAAGTAGTATTCTGCCCGAAAAAGTAAAAAGTCAGTAACTGCACAGACACCAAACTGAGAAAAATGACTTTAAAGTAGTTATAGTAGATTATTGGACATGAGGCACTTACTGTTACTGGATATTAACTAGTTCTACAAAAAACACAGTGTGTCTTATATATGGATTAATTCTGGTAGTGCTTAGTGACTGGGAATTTAGATTTTATCTCATAATTTTGACTTTTTCTCATAATTTTGACTTTTTATCTCATGATTTTGACTTTTTATCTTATAATTTTTACTTTTTATCTCATGATTTTTACTTTTTATCTCATAATTTTGAGTTTTTATCTCATAATTTTGAGTTTTTATCTCATGATTTCGACTTTTTATCACATAATTTTGACTTTTTATCTCATCATTTTCACTTTTTAATCACATAATTTTGACTTTTTAATCTCATAATTTTTTACTTTTTATCTCATGATTTTGACTTTTTATCTCATGAGCTTGACTTCACGGTGTAAAAACCATTCACTGACAGTGCGCCTTATAGTGTGAATAATACATTAATTCCATCATGTGTTTCAGTCTAATACAGTGATTGACTGTAAACTATTGGTGCAGGGTTTTAAATGGACATTGGTAAGAACACAGTAATGGTCTTTACTGCCTTTTTACTTTGCTTTACTAGTACTTTTTGCAGTTACTGTACAAACACCCACACATTTTCTCCAAAACGACAGACATTTGAGACGAGGTGACAAAGAATGATTTGAATGTTGCAGAAAAAACACAATAACTAATTTTCACCAAAAAAGTGCAGTTGTTGCCTCTTTGCTTTGAGTGGCAGAATACAGGAGTCATGTAACACATTACAATTCTGAGACAAGTCATATTGTGAGGTTAGGAATCACTTTTAAATAACACTTAACTAGTAATCTGTAAAGGATTATAGTTTGTACAGCAGTGTGTTAGTATTAGTGAATAGACAGGAAGTGCAGTCAGCCCATTTTTGACAGTGAGTCGTGAACAGAACCCTCAGTGGAGTTTGCTTTTTCCTTTTCTTTGGGCGTAAGTGCTGTGACAGAAACACTGAGGTGCTGTAAAGTGTTGGAACATTTAGGAAAACCCTATCACTGAACGAGTCTAAAAGTCTTTAATCTCCCACTGGTTTAAATTCAGCCTTTTTCTCTATTGTAATCGTCTTATGAAGTCAGTGAAGCGAGTACGGACAAGAACTGATAAAAAAAAAAAAAACAACTTCCACTCCAGATCAACTCACTCACACAGGTTTTAGATGACCGCAATGCATTATGGGGATGTTGCTGCTTTAAACTCTGGATCAGGGGTGTCAAACTGTGGTCCTCGAGGGCCGGTGTCCTGCATGTTTTAGATGTTTCCCTCTTCCATTACACCTGGAGGCCATTGCATCATTATCAGTCTGATGGGGAGCTGATTATTAACTCTTTAAAAGGAAAATAGTTGAATTTTTCTGAATATTTAAACTAAATCATCCATTCAGAATCAACGCTGACACTTAGTTTTGTGCATGGAAAGGGTGCCAAAAAGCAAGATTTTTATTTTATTTTATTTAAAAAAAATTTAAAGGCAAAATTAAAACTGCTGTTACCAAATTTCAATACTATTTTTGTTCTTTCGTAATTTTTTTCCCCAAAAATTTCCACATTATTTGTGAATTTATAAATATTTATTAGTTTTTGTTGCTCATTTTGTTTATTTTTCTACATTTTGTTTTTTTCATGTTAGTATTGTTCTTTGATTTTCTACCATTTGTGTCTTACTTTCCTCATGTTACCAATTATTTTGTTAGTTCTCAGGAGTTAAAGAGTTAAACTGAATCACATGGAAGAAAGAAATATCTAAAACATGCAGGACACCGGCCCTCGAAGACTGGAGTTTGACACCTGTGCTCTGGATGATAAATTCAAAGTGACTTGAGTCTGTTTCTACTTTGAACGTCATAGGTAGGTTTCATTTAACCTGACTCACATCATCTGACTGCGTTTCGCCAAACTACATCCTAGGCTCCACACAACCATCTGAGTATCATCTAGTTCAGGCTTTCTGAAAAACAAAGGAGCCAATCAGTGTCACTGGGTGGGGCTTCCTCTGACCAGGTGGCGTTGTGCCTGTCTGTGCCACGGCTGATGCCTCGTTATCTGTTTGGCGCTGGGTTCCTCTTCAGCTTTATTCCATTCCCTTATAGTGTCCACAGTACTCTGGTGTCTCTACCAAGCGAAACCATTTCATTTCAGACATATGCATGGACATATTTACAGGGGCGTCACCGCCATTTAAAATGTGGGGGTGTTCTAGGTTGTGGCCCATGAGCAAAATTTTCTGAATCTATCATCGGAAAATTAATGAACAATTATCCGTTAATATTTACATTTTTATATTTAAAACATAATATATGGCTAAAAATAATAACAAAAAAATGTGTTTTTCCTCAATTAAACATTTATTCAATTCATAAGTAAAAATCATGAGATAAAAAGACAAACTTATCAGATAAAAAAAACTGATATAAGTTTGAATTTGAAAAATCTGACACTGATTTTACAGACACTGTACCTCTTTTTTTTTTTTTTTTTTTTACAAAAGTGTTTTGTCCATGTCAGGGGAGACGACTAAATATATGTTCCTCAGGGGGAACATTACTGAAAAAAGTTCTAGAACCATTGTCTTAAGGTAAATGTCACAGAACAAGACATAGTTTATTTAACTTAGTTTAACAACAGTAACATTTGTCATTACTTACTGGTTAATAACTGTTTGTTAACACCACGAAGAAGAGCTGTTTACATTTTGCGCATGAACTGAGGTGCGCTTCATTTACATATTCTATTGTGCCGTCCGGGCGGGTAAACATTTTAAAACATAGATATTGTAACAGCCCCGAAATGTTATTGATGTTTGTTTGGCGTGATTACGACCGACAATAACTGTTTATCCTGAAATAAAAAAAGTAGGTGAGGCCAACTCTGCGTCCGTTTCCTGGATCCAGTAACGATACAATATATAAACTCAGGAAAAAGTGGAGGGTATGAAATCATCTGGGTGGAGAAGTGGGGGTGTCGCAACACCCCTATCCTTCACAGGTGCGACACCCATGCATATTTATATTACCTCCAGGCTATATTTTTATTAATATTTTTCTCTATATACTTACTTATATTTTACTTACTTTATATTTTTACTAATTCTTATTCTAGTGTTTGTTATCTTGTATATTTTTGTATATTGTTATATTTTGCATGTTGCATCTATGCACAGTCTTAAGGGAGTTTCACTTCCATTTCACTGTGGATGCTCATCCACATGTGACAAATAAAGAATCTGATTCTGATGATCGACGTGAGTGGTTGAAGCGGCACATCAGTCAAGATGACGGACAGATTCTTCATCTAATCCCAGGCAAGGATTTTAGGCCCGTCCTTTGAAAACGGATCGGTTGTGGAAGGGTCCCAGATGGTATCGTGATACCAGATGGTGACAGTCAGGTTAGGTTTCAGTCACATGACTATGTTGACGTTGCGAGGGCAGGAAACCATTGAAGAGAGTGCTTATTGTACGTCTTTAGATGCAGTGTCCAAACACAGTTGCATACACTTAGTTAAAACATTTATTGGACGTGACCCATATATTATGAAAATGAATGAGTTCTCGACAGAACCCAAACATTTGCCAACAGTGGAGGCTGTGGATATTACGAACTACCTGGTCCTGCAGACATCCTGCTACACCAGCAGCAGATGAAAGCGAACCTTCAATATTAACCTCAATTACTCTAAATTATTCTTTGAGTTTAACAATTTACTCTCAGTTCTGCTGTCGTTTTATCCCTATTTTTTCTCAATAATGCTTTGTTTGAACATAATGTATTATAAATTCTCCTGTAGTTTTTATCCTGTTTAGTTAAAAAAAAATACATGTTGTCAATTTAAGCCTATTTATTCTAAATTGCACCATAATTTTAACTGTATTTATTTTATTTTTTTTTAATGCTATTATTTGAATACTGTATAACTTCACTCTATTTAATTTTTTTTTGTCTAACACAAATGTAAACCCTGTGGTCAAAAAACAAAAAAATCTGTTAAAAATACAGTTTGTCATTTTATCTTATAACTCCGCCTGTTCATATACTTTTGTTTATTTAGTGTATCTTGCAAATAACATGATGTAATTTTAGAGGAGGAGGATAAATCTGCTGATGTTCTGAACTCCTCCAAAGCTATTTAAAAACTCTACACACAGCATCACTTTAAAATGGCTAAATATAGCAGCAGTGAAACATCACAAAGAGGAAGAGGATGAATGAGGAAGATGATAATTCAGACCAAGTGTGTGCGTGTGTGTGTGTGCGCTTGTATTCCTATCTTTATGGGGACATTGATATGGTTACACAATCACACCATGGGGACCTCTGACACTATGGGGACCAAAATTCCAGTCCCTCTGAGAGTTAAATATAAATACAAATCCCCACAAGTAAAATAGAAATGATGTGTGCATTAATTTTTTCTTCCAGAAGTCCCCATAAAGCATTGGGGAAAAGGGTGCAAATCAAAAAAATTTTTTTTTTTTTTTTTTTTTTCAGTGGTTCGAAGTCGTGTTTAGTTTGGGAAAGAATGTATTTATTTTCAAATTGTATTTATTATTTTTAATTATTTATTTTAATTGTTAAATTATTTTTTATTTATTCATTAGGTTTTTTTATTTAATTTAATTTTCACATTTTTATTATAATTATTTATTTTATTTTACTAAAAAAGAAGATGCATTTATACTCACTACTGAATGTCTACTTGATGACAAGCCTGGTCCTCATTAGACATGTGTGTGTGTGTGTGTGTGTGTGTGTGTGTTGGGTACAAACAGTAACATTGCAGGTGAGTGATGCTGCAGATTCTAGTGTCTCTAGTTCACTCACTTTCTGCTGATGCAGATACTTTGGGTCAGAGTTTATTCCAAACACACGCTGATCTACAATGATCTCATTTACTTTACCTTAAAGGGGACATATTATGCCCATTTTCTACAACTTAACCCACTTCCCTGGTGTCTCAGGTCACATTCACACCACCCTTGTTTAGTCCAGTGGAAATGATCCCTGGAGCGTTTACTCCCTGGAGCAGTTATTTTGTGTCGTCGTACACGCAGACCAAATAACCAAACTCTGGTCCATCTGTAGCGGTGGTCTCTGGCCGTTATCACGTGAACTCTGGAGCGGTTCATTTCAGGTATGAAAGTCATCTGCACCAATCATGTCATTTACTGCTGGCGGAACAGTTGTGAAATGCATTAATTAATGCAGTAGTTAGGACTCGCTGGTTTATGAGCCGCTCATATTCACGGTCCACAAGTGACCACTTCTGATAGACGCTCAGCAGCAGAAGTTTGTGCAGAACTGACGCAGGCTAAGGCTTTTTTTTCCACGATATTCAGCAGCAGAATTTACTGTAATATTGAATGTTTTCTCTGTGTGACTGTTTAAAATGAGCTATTAACAGAACACTGCTCGACCTCGCAGTGTGACTTGTGTTTAAAAAGTGAAGTGACTGAAGCGGTGCTTACATGGTGTGTGTGTGTGTGTGTGTGTGTGTGTGTGTGTGTGTGTGTGTGTGTCGTCCAATTGACTGTTGTCTTTTCTCAGTGACCGACTTCAACCAGTCAATGAGGCTCAGTGATCGGCCAGGATGTTTTATATAAATTTTGCCATCCCTACCTAATTTGGATCAACAAACGGACCTTTAGGTGTGAACGTGACCTCAGTGACCTGTGTGTGTGTCACATGCTTTGGTCAAATACCAGATGCTTCTGCAGATACAACAGCTCCTTCAACCTGGAGGAACAGCTCTTTTTCAAACACTCTGTTTTTGTGCCTCATGCTTTCATGCACTGACTCCGCCCCTCTCTTCCACAATAATTCTCATTTCTAAGAGCATGTATACGTACTTAGTGTTGACCTCGGTCTCCATGGAAACCACCTGGACACTGATTGTCTTTTAAATCGCAGGTGTCGGCGTCATCTCCGTCCCTCCCGTCGGCCTCTCCTTCGCCACGTTTCTTTTCTCTCCCGCTGTTTTCAATTTCATGTTTGACTGGTTCACTGGCTGCCCCCCCACCCCTCCCCCCACCCTCTCCATTCCCCTCCCATTACGGCTGTAATAATGGTAAATCTAATGGGCAGTAAAGCCAGAGCGCTCTGCCGCAGACCGGACTCTGCCGCCGTACATCACCAGGGTTATTCACTCACAGATACATACATCCTCAGCTCATTTACATTCTGTTAAAAGTCGACGGTCTTTAGAAACCTGACCGAGCGCCACACGGTTAATTTCACTGGTTGCGGTTGTTGCTAGGCAACGCTGGCCTCTGCAGCAGTTGGGGTAGTTAGTGCCTTGCTCCAGGGCATCTTAACAGCTCTGGTTGTTTTGTTTTTGTTTTTGTTTTTTCAGCTTTTATTGGATTCCAGTGAGGCAAAAGTCAGGGAAACTAAAAACTTCTGATTGGAAGTTCCACGACCGTGTGAAAATGATCACACTTTCAGTTTTAATAATTAAAACATGTAATGCAGAGAGCAGCACTTTAGTACTGATGGTTATTTTCATTGATGATTAATGCGCTGATTATTTTCTTGATTAAGTTTTTTTTTTTTTTTTAAAGGTTAAGTAGAAGGGAAAATAACTTTGGTAATCTGCCAGTTTAATGTCCTCTAAGATGTCCAAAACTAAAAATTAAGATATAGATAAACCCATTAAGATGATTCACTAACTCTGTGGAAGAAAGAAAACAGACAAAATGATTCGTTTGCCAAGAAATTTTGGAAAATATTGACAAAAGGAGAAAAAAGACAATATAATACTAGGTCTGTCAAAATGAACACGTTAACGTGGATTATTCCATCATCATGATTAATCTGATTTAAAAAATTTTACGCAATTAAATGGAACTGTTGTTTACAGTTGTTTTGTTTCGTGTTGTTTTATTGAAACTGTTGAAGGTGTTTTTGTTTTTTTTTTAATTTCTTCATTCAATTGCATTTTCTTTCATCGGTTTTTTAAAAATGTGGTCACATTTTGTAAAGAGGCGCAAGTTCTAGGCGATGAATAGAATAGTATAGAATAGAATAGAATAGCTAGCTGGATAGGAACTTAATCCAAAAGTTTCATGTTCAATTTCTGTTTCCTGTTATACGAATAGTATAAATATAAATATATTTGAAAATGCAAAATAAAAAAGACCTAGAAGAATAGAAGAGATGCAGAAATAATAATAATATCACCTTAGCAACCCTGTCTCTGTTTACTAGCAAATATTTAAATTAGACAAAGGTTATCAAAATATCACACAAAGTACTGAGAAATATTGCCAATGTACAAAATGTACAGAAATTATATACAAATACAACTAAAATATGACAAATTACTACTAAAATATATACAATTCTAACTTTCTACTACGGATATATACGCATATATCCAGGTAATAAAGGTCATATACATGTATAAAGGTGCATGGATGTGGTTTATTTACAGAGGTTAGGGTGAGTTCTGTGTTTCAGTTGAGGTGAATCCTTATCGGTGCTGCTGTGAACAGAGTTACAGGTGTTGAAATATTAAATATTTACAGCACACACTGCACAGTCAGCATGTAGCCACATCTGCTGCTATAGGACGACGCAGTGTGTGTTTGATAGTAAAGCTGTCACGTTTACAACCGAGCCCCATAAACACACTGACAACTGCCTCCTTTCCTTTGTAACCTCTGAGATACTGTTCAACCTGCCTCACTCTTCCTCTTCCTCCTCCTCCTCCTCTTCCTCCTCAGATGTGTCAGGCAGCGCCGTCGGGGGTCACGGAGGATCCCAGGGAGAGAGAGGAGGTCTGGGTTCGGTGCTCAGAGATCTGGTCAAACCAGGAGATGAGAACCTGAGAGAGATGAACAAGAAACTGCAGAACATGTTGGAGGAGCAGCTCACCAAGAACATGCATCTGCAGAAGGTAAACAAAAACAACCAGGAACAAACAAAAAAACAAATAAATACAAATGACGGAGGGAGGAGTCACTGTTTTAATTATTTTTTTTACCATCAGACAAAATAATAAGTTGCTATAAATCTCTGGTGAAAGGTGAGATTTAGATAAAAAATGTATTTGTAACTCAGTAACAAAAAAATTTTTAAGTTTTTAATGGTTAAAATGTTGATAAACAAAATGTTGGCGATATATTAAATATACTTGATACATTTCCTGTTTCTCTACAAATCCTAAGATAAAAGAAGTGAAACATGTCAGAGGATTCTGGGTAATGAAGTCTATACCTGTTGTTTAAATTGTTCAGAACATTTAAAAGGTGTGTGTGTGTGTGTGTGTGTGTAGTGTCATGTCGTTACCATGACGATGAGCAGACTGGTGCTAAGTGTGTTTTAGAAAGGCGGTTAATTCACTGCAGGGGGTGTCGTTGTGTTGTGAGGAGTGTGTGGGAGGACAACACACCCTGAGGGAGCTCTGCATTACACACACAGACACACACACACACACACACACACACACACACACACACACACACACACACACTCTTCTATTTCTGGGTTTAATTGATACTGTTCATCAGATCTGAAATAGTCTGGTGACGCCGATGAGCAAACACTTTTGATTATTGATCTGAAAAGTACGGCTGGGATTGAAGAACCAAAGAAGTCTAAAGTGTCTGATCCTTCAGAGCCACGATCCTCTGAGATGATGCGTTCACTGACGTCAAACCCATGTGTCTACGCTGCTGGAAACTGAAAGGAGTGATGGTGCAGAGGAAGAACGGGCTCAAAGCGTGACTTCATTTCACAGACAAACATGACAACAGGCCTCGTCTCGTACTGTAGAAGGAGGGATCATGTTTCTGCGCAGCAACGGGTTAAACTCCAGGAATACTTGATACAAAACAGACAAAAAAAAATAACAACTGTCACTGCATCTACTAGAGACTAAATATTCACAGTTACATCAGTAGCAGCACACAGGCAGTCTGGTGTTTTCACACAGCATACTTTAGTCTGTGTCGTACTCGGGAACCTTCACACCTTTCCTACAGATGTGTTCATAGAGCGTACCGCGGCTCGTGCCCGAGTACCAATGGGTGTTACGAGGTCAAAACAGTAGGTGGTGGTGTGGAGGGAATTGTGTCGCTATCAAACAAATGTGGAAGTTAAAAAGAAAAAAGACAAACCCCTACATATCTGTTGTACCATGTTTCCACTACATGGTACCGGCTCTACTCGATTCTACTGGACTCAGCTCGGGGACCGTTCTGACTATCGTACCCAGATGGCATCATGAGGCACTGTCAAGCTTGTGCTGTTTATTTTTTATTTTTTCGTCATCCACCAAAGACAGAAATGTCACAACTTCCGTGACTGACTTGGTGTAGTTTTGTAGAATGTTACCATTGCGTTGTAACCTGACTGTCGCCAGATGGTATCTCACAATACCATCTGGGACCCTTCCGCAACCACTCCGTTTTCAAAGGAGGGGCCTTATCTAAAATCCTTGCATGTCATTAGAGGAAAAAATCTGTCCGTCATCTTGACTGACTCATCGCTTCACCCACTCACATTGAACTCAAGCCACTTAATCAGTGAGAATAGTTTGCATCAGGTACATACACATCAACAGAAGGGGTTTAAATTTACCATTTATATATGACGTTTATTGATAACCTCATCTGCTACGATGTCCACCAAGTTCTTCTGGTAAACATCGTAGGAAAGCATGGTTCTCCATTTATCCTTCAGCCATGATTCGGGGCTAACGAACACTACTGCTAACATCTGTTGCAGATGTGGTTGTCATTTCTTCCTCCCAGTTCCATTACTGTCAGCCCTAGTTTACCAGCCTCTATCAACACAACCAGGGGGGTACCACAATAACCATGGGCTTCTGCACTGGTACTATTTCTTTACCCACCAGTGGATCCATCTGATCAAACTGTTGACAAACCTGGTCAGAAGAAGAGTGAAAACATCATTTCCATTAACAAACGCTTCCAAAGCCGTCCTCTGTTCATCTTTTAAAGAATGAACATGTGGTAGAGTCGACAAAACACTGGAAATAACCAAGTCTATATGGACCCTCAGATAACTAACACATGCTGCCATTGTTTTGTATCTGAAAAGACTACACTGCCGTCGCCTCTGCTTTACGTCACACCAGCCATAACGCCGCCCAGTCACGGGGTAGTCCCACCCTGCGACACTGATTGGCTCCTTTGTTTTGAAGTAAACCTGAACCTCATGGTACTTGGATGGTTTTGTGAGTGTAGTGAATGCAGTGATTTCTTTTCTTTTTTTTTAAATGTGTAGGGTGTAGTTCATGTCAACGCATCTTTTATGTACATTTTTGGGTGACAACAAATTCCCCAAATGAAATAACCAAGCAAATACAAATTACTCAAGATCTTGAGTATGTCAGATCTTGTCAGGAGAGAGACCTGGGTGGCACCCCTTAGAATCAATATAGCAAAATAATATAAAAATAAATAAATCACTCAAACTGTCATGGCAGCATTACTCTGTTTGGGGAAAAGAGAAGAAGAGCCACCTTTGTTGTCTCTGATCTAATCTAATTTCACACAGTGGTTCCGTAGATAAGGTCAACCTGTCCTGTGTGGATCAGAGGCTTTTTCAGAAGACAACAGGAGGTCCAGACTTCAGTCACAGATTAGTTCACATGGAATCATACAGTGCCAGAGTATGGATGATCCAAGGACGGGACCAAATTCTCAAGTGGACCTGGGCAGGAATGGTTGTGTTCACATAGACAAAACACGTATTCACAGAATGCCTTATCTTGCCCCTATTTTGTGCCAATCTTAAGTTTCTATGGCAACCTGCTCTTGAATTACAGCCAATAATGTGATTTTGACCTTTCTGCTAAATGCAACCTTGACCTTTGACCTTTTGCAATATTGATAATTTTCGTTATATGTATATATGTGTGTATATAGTGCGTGTAATATTCTGATAATATATCCAGTATTGACTAAGTTATAGTGTGATATGTCTGTTTGTAACCGTGTTACAGAAGTTAATTTTGTGACATGTCACCTTTGACCTCCAGAGCTCTCAAAAATTATTGGTCGTAGCTGATAACACCAATTATGAGAATTGTAGAAATCTTCATTCCACATCGTTTGGTAATAAATATATCTAGCCAAGACTTCTGAAGTTTGAACCTTGTAAACACAAGTGTTGGCTGCATAAAAGTAAAATGAGTATTTAGAAATGTTTAGTCTAATAATAATAATAATTAGATGGGTGTGAAGCACCTCTGATAGCCCCACCCCCCTGTCACTTTCCATGGGCTTTGGCTGGTTATTGTGGCTGAATGGGGCGTGCTCTCACCTCTAAATAGCCACTCAAGCACCAGGTAGTGTACCTGTGAACAGTGATAGGTGTGAACGTCACAAAGTACAGAAAATCCAAAGATTTCTTTTCAGTCCAACAGATGTGTTTTTGGAGAAATGTCAAATTGCCCACCGGGACCGAGACCGTGCTTTTTTTCCTTTTTTTTTTACTGTATTTATTTGTTCTGTGGTCGTGGTCTTATTTTTTTATACTCAAAGGTCTTAAAATGTTCTTAAAAAGTATTATATTTACTGATCAGAAATGTTCAGAGACCCTGAACTAAACATTTTTGTGGATTAAAGTAAATAACTCTATTACACTCTCTCCTTTTGTAGGACTTGGAGGTTTTGTCCCAGGAATTGGTGCGTCTCAGCAAAGACAACAATCCCAGTGTGGGTGCAGCTGGATCGGGATGAGGCTACAACCTGAATCTATCCCTCCCTCCCACCCTCCAGCTCCAGCTCCCTCATCTCCGCTGGAACAGACTAACACCTGGAACCAACCTCTCTGTCCTTTCCCATTCCTCACGGTCATGAACTGCTGAGGGCTGTGACTACTATCTGGAGTCTTTTGCCACTTTAGTCTGCCTACTAGGCTGTGACTACATGCTGGAACTCGGTCATCGGTTGTTTCTTGAAAGGAAACAGTGAGTATAAACTACAAAACAGAGGGAACGGAAACACTGAGGAAAACAGAGTTGCTCTTGAATGTACTGTATTTAGACTGCACCATTCACTTCTTGTACTTGTCGAGTCCTGACTATGATCTGGAAAACACACTCTTGTAACAGATGTACAATGTCTGTTGTAACTGACTGTAAATCTTTGCTTTCAGCGTCTTATGACTAAAGTCTGCTGTCTCCTGGTGCACTCATGCTTGGCATAGGAACACAAGTTGTGTCTTAACTGACTGAACAGTTATTTTATCACGTGCCTGCGATGCACAAGCACATGCAGTATGTATTATTATTAGTATTATTATTATTTCACACATTTGTTATTCATCTCTTGAACTATGGTGTAAGATAGTTGTCAATAGATCCGTGTCCACAGATTAGACACACATGCGTAATTGTCAAAAATTACAAGTACGACTTATAGCTAGCCCACGACTTCCAACATAACTGTCAAAATACGCCATCACTGCATCCACAGGCATTACTTGTTGAGAAAAGAAACATCGATCAGGCCGTAAGGTGAACCCCGTTTTCATTTGATCTCGCACCGACATATCCTTTAAAATTAAGAATGCGTGCTCGTAAGTGTAGCGAAAAAAGTTCTCACGTTAAAATCCTGTCAATTCTTCGCACCGAGTGATTTCGTGGTGAAGTATTTTCCTCAGAGTGGACATGATATGATCGTTCTGGACCAATCAAGTTTGCCGGTTTTTGACAACGGACCATCTGACAGTGGACAAATACCTAATATAATTAGGTATTTTTAATAATAATTCCTAAATAGTGCTTTATATACATCACTAAGACAATAATGCATGTATGTGGTATATTGAAATGTTTGTTATTAGAATAAAAATAATCTATTATTATTATTATTATTATTATTATTATTATAGTACAAAATATGGTGTAATGGTTCATTATTATTGTTCTTATTATTATTATATCAGTATTAAGGCTATTAACTATACAGTACAGATCAACCATTAAATAATTTGGTTGAAGAACATAGGCCTTACGATCGATGTTTCTTTTCTCAACAATTAATGCCTGTGGATGTTATGTCACTTGTGGGAAGTCGTAGGCTAGCTGTAAGTTATACTTGTAATTTTTGTCAAATACGCACAGGTATCCAATCTGTAGACATGAACCTATTGACGGCTACAGTATCTTACACATTATTGAACAGTTTTTCTGCCGCAGCTTCGTATGTATGTACGGAAGGAGTACAGGAAATAGTAAAAACTTTCCAGTGGGAATTGGGTGTAAAATTGGTCAAACATTTTCCCCCAAAAAAAGATCTCCCACCCCACCTTTAAATCATACATTTATCAGTTCAAAGCTGACCACAGGATGGTGTCACTAAACGGTTAGTATCGAGAGTCGACAGTCGTGTGAGTTTGTACAGGACAGAATACAACGTGTATTCCATCGTGTTTTAGTTGCAGCACGATAACGGTTTGTGTCTCACACCCGCATCTAACAGACTAAAGGTCTTTAAACACAGGTTAGGTTTTATTTCATAGTGACATGTGGTGGAAACTCTGTGTGTGTGTGTGTGTGTGTTTGTGTGTGTTTATCTGTGTATCCAATTTTGACCTGAAGTAAATCGAGTAAACTGGAAATCTTAACAACCGAAAGAAACATGTCCTCGTACTAGAAGATCATTATGGTTTGATATGACACCAATTTTCTCCATCATCATATCTTCAGGTCTTAGGGTGACCCTCTTAGTTTCTCCAAATATGACGTAGGTTTACATTTTTACCCATGTATCATGGTGCAGGGTGTCGCAATTTAACATAATGTGATACTGTAAACAAGGCAACAGTTATTTCCACAGACTGATACTGTACAGTAGAGGGAACACCACCATGTGCAGACGTACTCACTGTGTTAGCGGTTATACTGTACAGCAGGAGGGTCACTATGCAAGTAAATGAACCATTATTACCTCCACCCAGGAGGTTCTGTTTGTCTGTCTGTTAGTTGGCAAAATGACTCAAAAAGTTATTGAAGAATCGTGATGAATATTTCATGACGTGTTGGGGGTGTCACAAGGAACAAATTAAGAAATGTTGGTGGTGATCCAGAATAGATCCTGGATTCGGGATCACTTTGAAATGTATTCCTCCATTTACCGCAATGTAAAATTTCAAAGTGATCCAGAATCCAGGATCTTTTCCAGATCATCACCAGCATTTCATATTTTGTTCTTTGTGACACCCCCAACACGTCAGGAAATTTTCTTTGAGATCCGTCCATAACCTTTTGAGTTATTTTGCTAACTAACAGACAGACCCTAACCCTAAACAGACACACTCATAACCTCTCTTCATTCAGAGGTTTGCACTCTCTGAGTGCTTTTCTAGTTGTCATTGCGGGTCAAAGGTCATTTCCGATTTACTCAACTTGCTTCAGGTCAAGATTGGATGAAACGAAAAATGTCCGTTATCCGTTTTTTTCTATTATTCATTTAAACACAAAAAGGAAAACTGAAAAAACCACATTGTTTTTTTCATTTTGGTTTTGGAAACAAATAATGAAGGAATGAGTTGTTTTTTCGTTGTCTTATTTTTGGTTTCATTTTGAAAAACGAATGAATGAATGACGCACAGATTCGTCACAAACATTTCTGAAATGTGTTCCTATGTTATTAAACTACACGGGTTACGACTATGTACTGGACTACACATGTGTCTCTACTGATGTGGCTCTGACTATACCCTGGATTGTATTTTTATTTTGCCTGTACATTCTCTGCTTTATTTTTTTATTTTTTGTTTGTATTCTACAGAAAACAAAAGGAAAAAAAAAAAAGACACAAAAAAAAAACATCCACTACAAACTCTGGTGTGTTTAAAGAATTTGTTTGCATTGCAGCTTTGGGGCTTTGACTCTATCAGACCAAACTTTAAAGACGCTACGAGATGTTTAAGACATGAGAAATATCTAGAATATTCCGAGCTGCACTGAAAATGAATCCAAAGCTTGTGTGAGTGGGATCGGTCTATGTGCTGGGCTGCAGGCCGGCCTCTCGCTCAGTGTTTCTGTCGTTTTGGTTTATTTTATTTTATTTTTTTGGCCTGTCGCTTTTGGTTTTGTTTGTAATGTTGAATCTGTATATAAACGCTGTCGTATGACTTTAACTGTATGAAGAATCAGCTGATCTATTTATGAGACAGATATCGATGATCATGACGCTAATTATTGTAACTTGGATTAAATCAAATTAAATATCACCTGGGAGTCGAGTGTCTACGTTTATTTACTCATTAAAACCAAGTGGTGGCGCCGCTACCAATTGTGGTTCCAATTCATACAATTATTTATCATGTCAATCTGTCATAGCAGTGTGTGTGTGTGTGTGTGTGTGCGCGCACAAAGGAAAATGTGCAAAAATCTAAGAAATTAGAAAGAATGACAAAAAGTTATTTGTCACTTTGCCAACGTTTTTTTAGACCCAGGCTGTGTCCGAAATCACTCCCTACCCACAAAATTGCAGGTAAGTTAGTTTTTTTTTTTTTTTTCCATTTTATTAACTTTTACAGAGTCTATTTTACATAAATAATTCTCACCACGTTTCAAAAATTATTTGGTATTAATTTTTTTGAAACATGTTCAACCAAATCGTAGAGATGATAGTAAAGGGTCATAAAATGCTAATGCTAATGCTAATCACTAATGATACAAACACAGAGAGTTAGTCCATCTAATTTGAACCAAGTCACAAATTATGTTAGTAAAAATAGTGAAGGTTTAATGTTTGAGTTTTAATACTTTAGTTAAATTTAGGGTCAGTCAAAAATGTTTTTTTTTAAATTATGTTTTATGCTATAATATTAACTGCATTAATGCATTAGTTTTGACAGATTTACTAAAAAATAAAGACAGTGTTACGTTGTGTGAGTATATGTGTGTTTTACAGTCGATGAAATGTATCCTGACTTCCACAAATGTGTCCGTCAGATCCTGTTGCCGTGGTGTTAAATGAGAACGCAGCCTCACACCTCCATCCTGTTGTTCAAAATAAGTTTCATGGATCAGTTTAACGGACGTGAGCATCAGACACCAGGAATATTATATCTGACAGACATGTTCCACAGCCTGTCAGCCTTTATTTACTGCAGTTAAACCATATCTTTAGTATTAGAAACTGATAAATGACTGGTTCCTGCAAGAAAAGGTTTAAAGGCAGAGGTGGGAAGTAACTAAGTAAAAGTACTTTGTTACTATACTTAAGTAGATTTTTTTTTTTTTTTACATATCTGTAATTTTACTTTACTATTTATTTTAATGGAAACTTTTTCATTGTACTCCTTACATTTGTTCACAACCCTCATATTCCTTATAATATTAAAGTAATAATAGTATAGTTATGAGAAAAAAGTTGAAAATATGAAAAAAAGTTAAAAATAAGACAAAAAGTCAGAACAATGAAATAAAGTCATTGCCTGATAATAATAATAAGAAAGTCACAATTATGATGTAAAAAAGTAAAAGTATATAGTAGAATAATGAAAAAAGTTGAAAATATGAGAAAAAAACTCACAAGAACGACTCTTAATGAAATAAAAAAAATCCTAATAATGAGATAAAAAGTCTTAATAATTAGATTTTAAAAAAGTCCTAATAATGAGATAAAAAGTCTTAATAATTAGATTACAAAAAATCCTAATAATGAAATAAAAAGTCTTAATAGTTAGATTAAAAAAAATAGTTGAGGTAAAAAGTCTTAATTCTTCTTCCATGACCAGTGGAAACAGTTCTTTGCGATCATACATATGTTGGTCATTTAATAAAGTTCAGTTTTCTTCTTTTCTTTTACCTCTTGTTTAATTTTCCACATCCTTACTAAACTTTATTAAAAAAAACCCACTGGTCCTCCCCCTTCCTTCCCACAATCCCCTGCTGCTGCAGTCCAACTCTGAAAACTTTGCTGATGAGGGTCGTGTTGGGGTTTCTCCGTGGGGAGCCGTCACCACGCTCTCCTCTAATTAGCTGTCCGCTACTTCCTGTCCCAACGAGAGCGTCAGATTAGTGGGGTGAGCGCACGCCGCTGACCGGGGCGTCCTTAACCAGATAGCGTCTGATTGGCTGAGCCCAGGGTTAATTGAAGTGGTGATTCTTGGTAATGTGACTTTAATTAAAAGGGAAACAGCAGGGGAACACGTCTGTCCGTCTGTCACATCCAGATCACAGACAACACTGACACAAAATCTAAAAAAAAAAAAAAAACACAACAGTAAATGATCAAATACTGGCACAGTTTTCTAACTAGTATTCAGAGGATGCCTAACCTCGCCAATCTGAAGTTTCCATGACAACCTGTTCTTGAATTAGAGCCAATAATGTGATTTTGACCTTTCTGATAAATGCCACCTTGACCTTTGACCTTTTGCAATATTGTGTGATTTGGTGACCTCTGACTCTGTCCCCGGCCTGGCGGTGCGGTTGGCGTGCTGGGGGGAAAGGGGTCCCGTCCTGAGCCCGCTAACCCTAACCCTAACCCTAACCCGGGGGAGAGAAGGCGCAGCGAGTTCGGGAAGCAGTGAAGTCCAGGCGGAGGGTGCTGGAAAGGAGCTGCGAGCCACCTTAAACCCCCCCGCTTGGTCATATGCATACAATCGGGAATGAGGGTCATAACATCCAACACAAGCTGTTTTTCTGTAAAAAAACAAAACAAAAAAACACCCCCCTCTGTTTTTTTTTTTGATAAATCACACCCTGCTTTATGTCATTTCATGGTGATATCTCAAGTATTCATTGAGTTATACTTAAATTATAGTATTATGTCTCTGTGGACACACACACACACACACACACACACACAAACAGACACAGACACACACACAGACACACACACACACACAGACACAGACACACACACACAGACACACACAGACACACACAGACACACACACAGTGATTCCAATAATTTCTCCATGTTCAACCAATATTGGGTTAAATTAATAAATCATCTCATAACAATAGGTCATATTATTGTATATTATGTATGTATATATGTATGTGTGTGTATATATATATATAACTGTATATTGTATATATTATTTATAGAAGTAAAAAGTATTTTTGCTTATTAATCATGATGATGGATTAAACTGTGTTAATGTGTTAATTTTGACAGATTTTTTTATTCTTATATTTAAATTCAGGCTTCAATGGGTAACATGAACAATCCATTGTATATATGTACACACTATATACTGTATGTTTAATTATCTTATCCTGTCTGAAATGAGACTAAACCAATGTAATATTTACCCCAATATCAACCTACATTCTGACATTAGTGGTTATAGTTTTATATCCCAGACCCTGTTGGAAAATAAACAACTCAACATGTCCACATAGTGTCTGTATTTCAGCCTCTACCAAACCTCCATTCAGTTTTTTCCAGCCTTGTAAGTGTGTGTTTGACGTCATAACTCTGTCCTTTCCCTCAGGCCAAGTGTTCACTAATGCAGAGTTGAGTTGTGAATGTTTGTGAGTAGATCCTCGTACACGTCTGACGTTTGACACCAGGTCAAAGCTTTACAGATTTAACAGGAATGTGAATCATACTCTGAGAGAATGTGAAGATGAGGTTTGGGCCAGAAGGTGAAGAGAGAGAGGGAGGGAGGGAGAGAGAGAGAGTGAGTGAGTGTGAGGGGGTAATATGACATGGAAAAAAATGTCAGAAAGAGGAGAAGAGATGAAGACAGAGGAAAAGGAGATAAGAGGAGGTGAAAGGTCAAAGCTGAGGAGGAGGTTATGTGAAAGAAGAGATAGAAGGAGGGATGATGAAAGAGGAGAAGGGAAATGAGATGATGAAGAGAAAAGTTGAAGAGGTGAGAAGGAGCGACGACAGAGGAGGTGAAGTAGAAAGTATAAGTACTTCATTACTGTACTTAACTATATAGTTTAGGTATCTGTACTTTACTTGAGTATTTATTTTTCAGGAAACTTTTTACTTTTACTCCCTACATTTTTTGTATAATATACTCTTTACATTCTCAAAATAGACTCATTACTAGGGATGTTAACTGTTTGACCGCATTGGTGTTGTCCCATCATTATAATCTGTCACTGGTTAAAATAATAATAATAATATTATAATAATAATAATAATAATAATAACAACAGCCTGCATCAGTCATTCCACTGCATAAACTGTTTTTCATTGTAGTGTAGAATATAAAGAGGAAGCTTATAGTGATCTCTCCATAGTATATCTTTATGTATTTGAGCATTAGCAGCAATACAAGACAGAACTTATTAAAACAGTACAAACACAGAGCTTGTGCAGTTAATCTATGTGGTCCGAACATTTAACACCAGTCAAAATGTTTGATCAAAACACAAAGGGACAGTAATGTGACACCATAAAAAAAACAAAAGTGTGGGAACACTTAAAAAAAAATCAACGATAGCGATGTGAAGTGTTCACTCTGTGATGTGACCCCCCCCCCCCCCCCCCCCCCCCCCCCCCCCCCCACCACGTTCCCTTGGCCCCGGGGTGCTGCGAGTGTCCATTACGGTGTGGGGTTGCGGCCCCGTTCCGGTGACAACAGCCCGGGCGAGTCCCGATTGAAGCGCGGCGTTTCTCCAGAGCCCAGAGCCGTAACTCCGGGCTCTCCTCCTCTCGCACCAGCCACAGCAGGAAGGGTCAGCCACCCGGTACCCTGGTCCCCATGACCGCGGGTCGCCCCAGTTTAGACCTGACGACCAGTTTTCCGTTTTTCCTATTGACAATCGGTAAGGTCCACCCCCACACAATATTTAGCAGCATTATTCTACGAATCCTCCAGAATGTTCCAACAGCTCCCATTAACTTTGAATGTACTTTCCCAGCATTCAACGGGCGGATTTTTCGATAACCGCCCGCTGCGCCATTAAATCCGTTATTTCATTAATATTACTGTGTTCTCCATTGTTATTGAATACATTTTGTGTTGGTTCTATTTAAAAATGCCTGGATTGCTTTGTTTCCGGCTATTTTTCACGGTAGAAAAATGACTTTAGATCGAACAACAGTTTACCGTTACTTCCTCATACATGTCCATGACGCATCCACGAGGCGTCTCTGATTGGCTCAGAATGCGTGAAGGAAAACTCCCCCTTCCCTCTATGTATCTAAGTAGCATCCAGCTAGGTTGCGTGTCGTTGTTTGTTCTGAAAATGAAGCTTTATTTCCACAGAGCACATGAACCAGTTTGATCCGCCATTTTTTCCAGTTTGTGCAGCAGCTACTGTGGCTCCGTCTTCTCTTGTAGATGCCAATGCTAATGCTACTTCAGATTCGCTGCCGGGGCGGGCTTAACCCCACGTGGGTGACGCTAAAGTCCTAACGTCAGACGGTTTTTATGCGTCCCTCGTTCCTCTTGTTGTTTTCTGTGAATGCAGTTTGCAGCCAGTGGAGGTGACAACCAACTTTGAAAGGCAACGTGTGTCGGTAAGTCGGGGTGACCCATCAGATTCCAAAAGGAGCGTGGAGAAGTGGTTGGTTTTGTCACTTCAGATTCACGGTGCCATATCCTTCCGCAGGTAGTTCGGCCACTCTGAAAGTAAATATTCTCTACGTTCTAATCTCTATTTTATCCTGTCTGTTCGAGCAGTAGGGCCTATGTCTACGGAATTGTCTGTCTTTTCTCAAAATAAACTGTAATGACCCTTAGAATATGTGACTATCGAAAAATATTTCCCTTCGGGGCGGAACAATGTTCGGCCCCGGGTCCCTTACTAATTTCCTTTGACATGGAATGTTTTCTCTACGTGTGACAATTTAAAATTAGCTTTTAACATAACATTTTTCAGGAAATTTTACTCCGTACATTTTTGCATAAATATCTGAACTGTATAAATACTTATTTAAATAGATGTAACCGTACGAAAAATAACTCACTTCAGAGGAAAAATCAGTGGAGGAGAGAAAGTTTGACTTTTTATATCATAGTTATAACTTATCTTTGAATTTTGGCTATTGATCTCAAAATTATAAATTTTTTTATCTCATATTTATGATTCATGACTTAATATCTAGGATATTATCTTGTGAGCACGACATATCACGGCGTGCACCTGTTTTTTTTCACGTCACTAGGCGACCCGTAGTTGATTCTGAGCTTTGAGGCAGCTTATTTTACCCGGCAACACACGATGGTGAAATGTGATTGGACAAACCCTCTATTACAACAGGAAGCGTTGAAACCAAGAGAAAAGATGTCAGATGAAGACAATAGGCTATAAAGTAGACTATAAAATATAATAAACTATAAAAGATGAAGAGAATAGACTACTGGGAATAATTTAATACATGTTGATGGAACAAATATCAAAATGTAGGATTCACCACTGAGTTTATATTTATAAGAAATAAGCTTAAGTTTTCTTTGCATAAATATAAATAAAGAAGATTATTCTGTATTTTTTTCCCACTTTTACTGCAGTAAAGAAGTGGAGTGAGGCCTTCGTCTTCTACCAGAGCAGCTTATTGGTCCATCATGTTCAGATGGATGTGAAGTTTGCTTTAAAGCTCTGCTCAGCAGTTTGAGACGTAAACTCCTGTTCTCACCTCGTCACAGTAGGATGGACCCAAAATGTACTGTTTTTAATTATTTCACTACCAATCAACACTTCATGCTGACTCGGATCATTTTCAGAGCCTATACATACAGATATTTGCATAATTACATCGAGTCTGATGGGAGTTTGTTGTGTTTTTAATTCAATGAAACTTAACTTTTTCTTTTTATTTATTCACATCACTATTGCAAAGAACTTAACCCTTTAATGATTACCATTTTAACAGACTGCTGATATTTCTTTATGCCATTTGTGTAATAACAATATCAGAAAATATCTTATTTGCCAATTCTTTATAAAAAAAAATTCAGAAAGAACCTAACCTGGACACAAGATAACCCACTCAACAATGGACATTGTATGGACGTGCAGATGAAGTGTAAATCATGTCCAACAGTCGAGATCAGAGGTGTCAAACATGTGGCCCGGGCCCACATCTGGCCCATCAAAGGGAATTTATGAAACAAAAATTACACTAAGATATAAATAATTTTAGTTTATCGTCCACATTTAGACCAAGTCAGTCTCATAATAACCTATTAATATTCATAAGTAAAAAAAAAAAAATCTCTTTGTACAGTAAATGTATTTTTTTTCATTTAGTGACACTAAAGCAAAATATAATTTCACACACAAAAAATCTCAATCAGAACAAATGTGAAAATTGGAAATGTCTTAAGAGAAGCGAATACAATTTTAATAATATTCCACCTATTACTTTTTTTTGTGTATCTGTATGGATCATCTCCAGACTATGGATTCATATCATAGTTGGGCTTGTTAGGCTACTAAATATGATCAAATCTTAAAAGTTTTGAGGTTTACTTATTGTATCTCTTCATCTGTTGCCATGACGCATTAGTAACTTGTTAGAATTTTTTTTTCTTCCTCTCATGTCACCAAAAGGGTATCTGTATTTTCCTGTGTTTTCTTAGTTGGCAATGACGCATTCGCCACCTATTCAGAGATTGCATATTATATATATATATATATATATATATATATATATATATATATATATATATATATATATATATATATATATATATATATATATATAATCACTCCTGCAACTTCATCCACATTAAACACATTTTAAAAGGTACATCTTCCTGCTCTTTCATGGTTCCATCATTCATTCAGCACTGCTCTGTCTGCAGAAACACAGGAAATGCAGGTTTTCCATATTTTATATCTATTTCAGCCTGTTCTCACCTTGAATGACATGAAGAGCATGACGCCAATGCTTCGTACTGTACATTTATGCTGTATATAGACTCCAGGTCATGAACTGCATAGCGCCATGAATAATGAACGCATATACATCTACAGCTTTTTATTTTTCATGATATCTAAATCTATCAGTTTATTTAAAAAGACACATTTAGTCCCAGAAATGTGATGTAATACTGTTACCCTTTGAGCTGCATTAAAATTAATCTGCATTAAAACTAAGCTTTGCCAAATTAATTATAAAAAAAGTCAAGTAAATCCTCTGTGGTGTTCTTCATGAACACTTATATTAAGTCAATTTACATGGGATTATTCCTCCGTCTCATTCACCTCATATACTGTACATATCACTGCTGTTTTAAACGGAAAACATTATTACAATACTCTGCTTCTTTCACTGAGTTTATTTGATCCACAAAACACAACCTGGCATTTTATTCCAAACCTGTTCATGGAAACGCACACAAATCACATATTTAACTCATTATCTGATAGACCATGAGTTGATAGACCATGAGGTCATAGACCATGAGGTCATAGACCACGAGGTCATAGACCACGAGGTCATAGACCACGAGGTCATAGACCACGAGGTCATAGACCACGAGGTCATAGACCATGAGCTGATAGACCATGAGATGATAGACCATGAGATCATAGACCATGAGGTGATAGACCATGAGGTCATAGACCATGAGCTGATAGACCATGAGCTGATAGACCATGAGATGATAGACCATGAGATCATAGACCATGAGGTGATAGACCATGAGGTCATAGACCATGAGCTGATAGACCATGAGCTGATAGACCATGAGATGATAGACCATGAGGTCATAGACCATGAGCTTTTAGACCATCGATGTGTTTATTGTCATCATTGTGATCGTTGTCATTGTTATCATGGTCGTCATTGTTGTCATGGTTGTCAGTTGTCGTTGTCATTGATGTCATGGTCATCATCATGGTTGTACTGTTGTCATCATAGTCGTAATCGTTCTACTCATTGTTATCATGGTCGTTGTCATGATAATCGTTGTCGTTGTTATGGTCATCATGGGCGTTGTCATTGTTGTCATGATAATCATCATGGTTGTATTGTTTAATTGAACATTAACCTGTGAAATACAATAAGAACGTTTCACTACATGTGTGTGAATCAGCTGACGTGTCCAGAATTAGACGCAGTGGTTGTCTATCAGCAGAGTGGGCGGGGCTAAAGAAGGAGTAACAGAACAAAGATCAGAGACTCAAGAGCGTTGTCCAATCAGATGAGGGTGTGCGGCGTGTCCTTAAACACATGTGTGACTGTCCATGCGTGGCTGAGCTGCCGCAGTGCCACATCCACTCCTCCCACTCACAATCTGAAAACAAACGCAGCGGCTCTCATTACACTGTGAGTCTGATCGATACACTCAGGCCTCTGAGGGCCACGGCCCACAGCCAGGGTACGGATATGTGTGTGTGCAGCTGCCGAAATAAACAACATAACAACACTGGACAACACAACAGCATGATGCATTCACTGTCTCCTCTGCTGATATGTTTAATCCTTTAATTACTGACACTTTAGCACTTCCACAGTAAAGAAAAAAAACAACAAAATAAGCAACAAAATGAACAAAAACAGCCAAACTGATCTATAAAAATGAACCAAAAAATTAATAAATCAACAAAATAATATGTAACATGAACAACGTAAGACACAAATGGAACAGATTTGAAGAAAATTACTGAAAATAAAAAAACCAAAATGTACAAAAAATAAAGAAAATAAGCAACAAAATGAACAAAAATAGCCAAAGTGATCAATAAAAATTTGCCAAAAAATTAACAAATCAACAAAATAATACAGAACATGAACAATGTAAGACACAAACGGAACAGATTTGAAGAAAATTACTCAAATAAAAAAATAAACAAATCAACAAAAAACTAATAAATATTTACAAAATAACAAATAGCATGAAACAATTTGCAAAACAATTAAGTAAAAAAAATTTTAAAAGAAAGAACTTTTGGTGTTTGTTGATTTTTTTTGGACTATTGATCATTTGGATGTGCAGATTTAGAACTGTGCTGTTTTGATTGGTTAGTGGGTTTCTATGGGTACATATAGTTTGTAGTGATATACGCGCTGTTCAGTTGACATGTACGCAGCATCTGAATGACGGTTTGATCATATACGTGTCCTGTACCTTATGACAGAATGATTATGTTGATCAGCTAATATTGTTTTTACCTTTTGCTTTTTTTGTAAGACGTGCAAGAATAAAAGACAAAAAGTGCGTTGAATATGAATGAATTTGTGAAAGCTTTTGCACAGAAAAACAGAAGACTGATGTTGTAATTATTAAGTCACATAACGAACAAAAAAGTCACAAAGAAGTAAAAGGAAAATAATACAAAAAAATATTTTTAAAAGTAACGAGATAGATAGATAGATAAAAACACATTTTTAAATAGAAATACAAATACACACACACACCTCAGCCTTCTCCAATCCCCATTTATTGATTGATGTAGTGAGAAAATAAAAAATAAAAGTGGAATTTATCCGATTACTCATTTAATCAATGAAAAAATAAAAATAAAAAAATTGGATAGTTGTAACCCTAGTACAAACATAACCAACAAAACAGAATGATGTTGTGTTCACTGCCTCCTTCCCTATTTATTGTAGGTGGTGATGTGTTCACTGTCTTGTTTCATATTATCTCTCTGGTGGTGCATTTAATGTCTTGTCTGACAGTTCCCCTACTCTATCCTGTAGTGATGCATTCACTGTCCTCTCTCAGGAGCCTTTGAGCAGGATGTGACAGAGCGTAAGAGAAAAGTGCAATATAATATATTATATACAGAGTTGGTAAAAGTACTCACATTCTGTACTTAATTAGAAGTACAGATACTTGAGTGAAAAAATTAGAAGTACTGATGAAAGTCCTTTACTGAAGTAAAAGTACAACATTTCAATTATAATAAAGTAGAAAAATAAAAAAAGGAAATCTGCATTTTTTTTCTCATGAATCAAAAAATACTTATTTAACCAAAAAAAAAAAGATATTCCTTTATATAAGATATTCAAATTCAAATCCTAAAAGTTTCAAAAGTATGCAACATTAAAGCCTTTACCAGTGAGTTACTGTGTGGATGGTGTGTTTGATCAGATCACAGTATGGGTATAGACAGAAAAACTTTGAAAAAAAATGATGAAAATGAAACAAAATAAAAACGAGAGAACAAAATCTAAAGGGAAAAAAATAAAAATGGGGGAAAAAAATGACAATGAAGGTAACACGATGTAGAAAGTGTCTCGTCTGGTGACATGTTCACTGTCTTGTGTTTTATTTTCTCTCTAGTGGTGCATTTAAGGCCTTGTGTGACAGTTAATCTACTGTCCTCTATCTAATGATGCGTTCACTGTCCTCTTTCAGGTCAAATTGTGCAGGATGACATACCATAAGAAAAAAAAAATATATAAGATGAATATGAAAAAAAAAAGAGACTAAAAGAAGAAAATGACACGAAAACAAAATAAGCTAAAAAAATCATAGAACAAACTGGAAATGAAAAGAACGTAAGATAAGATAAATCATAGCGTGATAAGATGTGTTTACTGTCCCATCTGGTGACATGTTCACTGTCTTGTTTCATATTTTCTCTCTGGTGGTGCATTTAATGTCTTGTCTGACAGTTAATCTATTGTCCTCTGTCTAGTGATGCGTTCACTGTCCTCTCTGTGGTCTGTTTGTGCAGGATGTGAGGCAGCATAAGAAAAAACCATGAAAATAAAAATGACAAACAAGATAAAAATGAAAAGAGAGTAAAATAAAGATGCAAAAAATTCTAACAACAAAAATTTTTTTGTAATTACGGTGTTGTCCGAAGACATGTTCACTGTCTTGTTTCGTATTTTTTTTCTGATGGTGCATTTAAGGTCATGTCTGACTGTTAATCTACTGTCTTGTATCTAATGATGCATTCACTGTCTTCTTTCAGGTCAGTTTGTGCAAGATATGAGGCTGTATGTGAAGAAAAAAAAGAAGAAAACCACATAAGATAAAAAAAATAAAAAGAAGAGAACAAAATGAAAACGACAAAAACGTAAGATAATAAAAATGACAACACAGCGTGATAAGATGTGTTCACTGTCCCATCTGGTGGTAATGTTCATGTCTTGTTTTGTATTTTCTCTCTGGTGGTGCGTTTAATGTCTTGTCTGACTGTTTAATCTACTGTCTTGTATCTAATGATGCATTCACTGTCCTCTTTCAGGTCAGTTTGTGCAGGAAATGAGGCAGCATGAGAAAAAAATTATCAACGTAAAAAAAAGAAGAAAATGGCATAAAATCCAAAAAAGAAGCAAAGGAAGATAAAAAAGAAGAGAACAAAATGAAAACGACAAGAACGTAAGATAATAAAAATAACAACACAGCGTGATAAGATGTTGTGTTCACTGTCCCATCTGGTGGTAACGTTCATGTCTTGTTTTGTATTTTCTCTCTGGTGGTGCGTTTAATGTCTTGTCTGACTGTTAATCTACTGTCCTCTCTCTAGTGATGCGTTCATTGTCCTCTCTGCCGTCCGTTTGTGCAGGATGTGTGCTTTCTTTTTTCCCTCCTCAGACATGTTGTTCTATTGTGTGGACAGACTCACTGATTCACACACACACACTCAGTCTAAATTTATCCCCCGCTGCAGCAGAAAACTCTTAAATTTTTTACACTCTGGTAATCTGACTTCCCCTACACTCTCTCTCTCTTTCTCTCTCTCTCTCTCTCTCTCTCTCTCTCTCTCTCTCTCTCTCTCTCTCTCTCTCTCTCTGTGTGTGTCTTGGAGATGTGGGGATCGCCGTGGTAACCCCCCGGTTGCCCGCGGCGATTAGAGAGTCCCCTATTACATCATCTCGTCATCGCACACACACACATTGAGCGCCGCCGCACTCGTGGGGACGCTCAGCCGTCAACTTTGTGTCCAGATAAAGTGAAAAATTGAACGAGTTCCTCAGAAATTCATCCAAAGATGGAAAGTTACCGCTGCGCTGACGTGTAACAATAGGCGACTTTCCTTCAAATATCCAGGGGACTGAAGTGTACTTTTGTATTTTCAGTAAAAAGTGAGTTTAAGTTTAATGCTCTTGACGTCACGTATGAATCTAATCATAGCAGACGACATGAAAATGTATGAGCTTCTATATATGATCCACGCCGTTGACTTATTTATGATCTGGACTGTAACATTTACATTGGCTTCGTATGTTTTATTCAATAGTTTTGGTTTTAATAAAAAGCTGACAGATGAAAGTAAAACATAATTTAATACATTTCCCATCATGTTTTCAATTATTCCCATTAGTTTATTCTTTTTAGGCTGTAGCGTTTCTCTGGGGGCGTGTCCTAATTCACCCACTCACTTTATACTTAGAGGAATAAATGAACTTTTCAGACACGATTACAGCGATATTTAATCACATCATCAACATCAAACAATTAAAACATAACAGTGTCCTCACCAGAGGTGGGAAATAACTAAGTAAAAGTACTTTGTTACTATACTTTAGTAAATTTTTTTAGGTATCTGTACTTTACTTGAGTATTTATTTTTCTGCCAACTTTTTACTTTTACTCCCTACAATTGTTCATAAATATCTGTACTTTATATTCTTTATATTTATATAAATATCTGTACTTTATATACTTTATATTTATATAAATATCTGTACTTTATACTCTTTATATTTATATAAATATCTGTACTTTATACTCTTTACATTTATATAAATATCTGTACTTTATACTCTTTACATTTACATAAATATATGTACTTTGTACTCTACATTTATATAGATATCTGTACTTTATACTCTTTACATTTATATAAATATCCGTACTTTATACTCTTTACATTTATATAAATATATGTACTTTGTACTCTTTACATTTATATAAATATATGTACTTTGTACTCTTTACATTTATATAAATATATGTACTTTATACTCTTTACATTTATATAAATATATGTACTTTATACTCTTTACATTTATATAAATATATGTACTTTATACTCTTTATATTTATATAAATCATGACCAAGCACCAGGCGTACATGAAGTCCAGATTAAAATAGTAGTTTTCTTTCAAACATTGTTCATCTTAACAAATTTATTTAAGCAACGGAAAAACAAAAATGACAGAATCTGATACAAGATGAAAACGATACAAATGACACAGAATAAAAGCACATAACAGATGAAACGAGACATAAATTGACATACAAAGAAACTTTCAGATGTTTGAAATGTCACTCAGTCGTGTTTGTTCGTTTGCTTATTTTTCAGTCAATTACAATCTGGTATAAATCTACAGAAACATTAAATATTCAACGATTAATGCTTGTGTATCAACATTTCTTGTCAGTGACATTTCTGTATTCAGTGTATTGTGTAAAATGAATGGTTTGACCTTTAAAAAAACATAGAAATTCAATAGTTCTGCTCCAAAAACAAGCTATTTATATTAACGAGGCTCATATGCGATCAGACTAATCCCTTAGGTTTAGATTCATATTTTATAAAGGTTAGTTATTTAGTTCTTTAAAGCTGTCATTCTATGGTTATTTCATTAATATTACTGTTATTGAATACATTGTGTGTTGGTTCTATTTAAAAAAAAAACCATCCGGATTGTTTTGTTTACAGCTGTTTTTTCACGGTAGAAAAATGACTTGAGGTTACCGGTACTTCCTCATACATGTCCATGATGTGGTGACGAGGTGTCTCTGATTGGCTCAGAATGCGTTAAGGAACACGCTCTCTGTATGTGTTTACCTTTACCAGAGTAGCAGTATCGTGCCGTTGCTTGTTCTGAAGTCGAGAGCACATGAACCATTTTTTCAAGTTTGTGCAGCAGCTACTGTGGTGCCGTCTTCTCTTGTAGATGCTAATGCTAATGCTACTTCAGATTCACTGCAATGGAGGACGGGTTTAACCCCACGTAGGTGACGCTAATGTCCGCCTTTTTCTGGGTTGCTTGTTTCACTGTTGTTGTTTCTATGAATGGGAAATCCAGCCAGTGGGGGGGACACCATGCAACAAACGTAGCATGTGTTGGTAACTCGGGGTGACCCATCAGATTCCAAAGAGAGCGTGGAAAAGTAGTTTACAGCAGAATGAAACCTTTAAAGAAAAATGATATAATGTTCAAGAACAAAAACAAAGATGACAGACCTTTGTAGATTACAGAACCTTTCACAGTTCGTAAACAATGTGATATATTTTGGGGGGCGGGGCTTAACTGGAGGCAAATCATCTCAAAGGAGCTCATTTGTTAACACAGATTAGCATGTTTTAATGCTGTTTTAATCTGATTCTTTACCATTAATTGGAGAAAATAAAATTAGGGGCAGTTTTTTTTTTTTTTTTATATCACTGATTTCGCTGCCCTCGTTACACTTGCGAGGACACGGACGGCGTGCGTCAGGGTTTGGTTCTTTCTTCAGCCGGTGTCGGGTCAAAGTGAGTGCTTGACACAGCGGGAGTTGTTCGGGTGCAGTTTGCCCCACCCCCTTTTATTTTTCCCCAACTACGACCTCAAATCAGACAGGACGGCCCCACAGTCCAAGGGCCAGATTTGATCCCCGGGCCGCATGTTTGACACCTGTGGTTTAGAGAATGGAACAATTATAACCTTCACTGATTTATATTATATATTTGTAACATATTTATTCAGATAACAAATAATAAGATTATATTTTATTGTATGTCTTCTATTCTATTTTTATTGCTTTGCGTTTATTTAATCTACATTTTTTAAAATTGTCTTCATGACTTTTTTTATTTTAACACTTTTATCATAAGTCGGAGCTTTTCTTAAATTCTGATTCTGGTTCAATGACTTAACGGTGGTTTTTAATGCAATACTTCTCAAATGCATGGGATGTTCCAGAACTTTTTTCCTCTACTGTAATATCTTTTTCATCCACTTTAGTTCATATCGTGTATATTAATGAATCCACCACCTACTGGATCATTTTCCTCCTCTCATCGGCGCTCCAGTCTTCACACAGCTCTTGAACACAACACACTGAAGCCAGATTAGTGCTTAGTAAAACAAACGGCTGTCGTTTCCCAGCTGGCACGGCGGACTTGTCGTCGCCACGTCTGACAGCTGAACACAGACCCAATCTGGGGCCGAAGCCAACGCTTGCTGAGTTACTGACTGACTGATCTGCAGGTAGATTAGGCCGACAGGTTTACTGAGAGACACGCGGGCAGAATAATGAAGCTGCTCCTGCTCGGAACAGGCGCCGACCCTGAACGCCTCGCTGACAAATGAACAAAGAAACCAGAGAGAACACCAAGAGACTGGACAGAAGACGAGGATGGAAGAAAATATCACAGAGAGGAGTCAAGTACGACTCCCATCATGCACTGCATCAACAGACATCAGCCAACCAGCTTTAGATTTGTTAGCACCTTGGCTAACAGAAACAAATACGACAATACAATGCAATAGAATATAAAGCAATATAACACAGTACAACATACTGTACAATGTGATATGATACATTTATATATATATATATATATATATATATATATATATATATATTATAGGATTAGTAATAATGCAATACTTATTCTCTTCAGCCACTTATCCAGGTCACAGGGGCAGCAGACTCAGAAAATGCAAAACAATATGATATAGGACAATATTCTATGCTACGATTCAATACAGTACAATATTATACAATATGATACAATACAATACGATGAGATATGATACCATATGATACAATACAATATGATATGATATAGTACAATATGATACAATACAGTACAATACGATAAGATATGATACCATATGATACAATACAGTTGCAGTACAATATGATACGATATGATGCGATACAATACAATATGATATGATACAATACAGTACAATACAATATGGTACCATACGATATAGTTAAATATGATATGATACAATATAATATGATGCGATACAATACAGTATGATATAACATAGGATATAAGTAAATATAATACATAATAAATAAGACCCTTCTTTATCAGTCTGGTACTAACTTATGTTGATAGAAGATGAGAGAATTGTATGAACAGATGAGGACGGTGGATGAATGAGAGTGAACTTTGCTCTGTCAGTGTGAGGAAAACCTAAAACACATTCATACTGTGAAGCCCAGAGACAGAAACGTATTTACAAAGGTCAAAGAATGAACGATAATGCAGCAGCAAAAGAACCATTTAATGATCTGTCAGTTTTATGGAAAGAAGGTGAGGAAAGGATGACAGGAAATGAACTTTTTTTTTTCTACAATCAATCTAGATGTGACCCCATGGAGGAAAAAAAAGAGAAAAAGGAAGGATTTTAGCTGAAAAAAAGTCCAACGAGATAGAGTTGTGAAGTTTCATCTGTACGTTAATATGATTGATCAGAAAAAAAATGACTTTAGTGCTGGTTAGATTATGTTTTTAATATATATGATGGTTTATATGTACAATGGATTAGTAAATATTCCACTAGAAAGAACCTCTAAAGCAGGGGTGTCAAACATGCGGCCCGGGGGCCAAATCCGGCCCTCTAAAGGGTCCAGTCTGGCCCAGTGTGGAGTTTGTGAAATGCAAAAATGACACCGAAGACATAAATAATTTTACTTCAGGTTCCACATATAAACCACTTTAATCTGCAGTGGTAAAATACTCTCATAATACTGTATAAATACTCAGAACTCCAAATGTTTCTGTTTGTAAATATAAAAATGTTCATGTCGTTTCATTGTATTTACACTAAAATCATCATCATTTCACAAAAATACAAGTAACCTGAACAAATATGAACATTTTAATGGCAGGTTTACCAATATTCTGCCTGTTATTGAATGTTTTATGTATGTTTTGTTGATCTACTGTGATCTTTAAATTGTAATTTACGTGTGTAAATGATAAACAGAAACATAATATTGTTAAAATTGCACATATTTTTCTTAAGAAATGTCAGTTTGTTCATGTTATTCACATTATTTTTAAAGGATGTAAACATTTTTATCACATAACTTCACTTTTTTTTTCTCTAAAACAAAAGAAAGGTTGGAGTTGATGTCATTTTTTTTTTTATATTATCATCAAATTTGGCTTAATGTGACCCCTGAACTGACATGAGTTTGACACCCCTGCTGTAAAGTGAATGGATCATAATGTGCAGACAGTGTTTTGAAGTAGATCTGAGACCAACATTCCTTTGGACTAAAACTTCTTTTCTTGTTCATTCTAATAATTTCACATTTGAGCATTTAAGACTTGACTTTTCTTTATCAGATACCATTAGTTTTATTCTATTTATGTTATGATCAAACCACTGTTTTTGTCTCTTCTTCTTTTTTCAAATTCAAATTTCCCACAAAATACATAAAAAACCCCACTAAGAAACACAAAATTTGATGAAAAAAAATTATCCAAAACCCTAAACCACAACAAAAATGCCTTAAAACATTCAAATAACATTAAAAAGTTATTATATTAGAACAGAAAAGATGGAAGAAAAAAAAAAGCGACTTTAAAGTAAAACATTAAAACATTAATTGAACATAAAAACAAGCACCTTCATCATCATCTTCGTCATTTATCAAACTCCATGGGTTTGACTGATGAATCACTGTTATAGAACATGTTTCCACGGTAACTGCGGAGCCTCTGAAATGACTCATATCTGATGAACATGAAAAGACGACAAACTGCATTTACCTGAATTATTTAACTACTGATAAGATGAGTGAGTCAGAAGTTAATAATTATTTTATCCATATATAATTTTCGTCACCAGGGTCTGGTTTTGCCCCTTGACGGTTATTTAATTCAAATCTAGTGATGTCAAGACATTAAAAAAAAAAAAAAAAAGAAAATAGTCAATTATGACCTGTAATTAATTGATCTAATTAATCACACACTATTTGATTTTAATCTGCATTTACTCAGTATTCCTTTTTTTTTTTTTTTGCAGAATTGAGCTTTTAAATCTGCAGACTTTAAAGATGACCTTTTTTTAATAATTAAAAATGACATTTTCCACTGTTATCTGTTAATAATATTTTAATTATTTTCAGTTTCTTTATATTATGCTTGTTATTTTTCCGCAAAGCAAAGAACTCTTTACATAAATATATAAATAGTAACTATATTATACATTTTTCAGTTCACTTTAGTTTTGAATCACTATGATCAAACATAATATTCACTAATAAAAAACAAATAGCTGTCGTTGCCCTGAACATCACAAATCAAACCTGAATATTGACCATCTGTCATTTTAATGTTTATCACACATAGATCATTTTAAGTGCAATATTTCAGTAATATATATATATGTACACAGATTTTATCCAGAGTTTTATTTTATTTTTATCTTGAACTGTAGAGTTTTTACTTTTCTGAATTTTTTATTTATTTTTTATTATGTTTCTTGCACTAATTTATTTTTCTTTTCTGAATGTTGCACTGTTTTAACAATAGTTGTTTCTAAAAAAAACCCTTTAATATAATATGACATCATTATTGGTGAAAACTCTTATAAATTATTCTGTTTTCAAGTAAAGACTGTCGACGCCTTGTTAAATTTGCTGTGACATGATATTTGGCACCAAAACTACGCTTCAGTTTTGTCTAATTTTACGCATGTTTTAACCATTTTTCTTCAAATCCACCCAGTGCGTCTCGTCTTATCATGCATTCCCTGCCTGATAAATATTTAATGTGTGTCTCTTGTAATTCAGTTTCCTCAAAAACAACTTGACCCCCTGCAGCCTTAGGAGAATTTTATTCCACTGAACAACTTTGTCGTTCAGTTTGATTGTTTCACATTTTTATGTTATCGACCCAGGAATCCTACACTCCTGTGAGCGTGGGCTCTGGATGCTTTTATATTTAGGTTTAGAAGGTGAATATGTCATCTTTAGAATAAAACATATGAAACAGAAGAGTTTTAATGAACTGAACTGACGTAGAAATGAGATGAAACACTGAACAAAAAAAAGAAAGAGAAAAAAAAGTGATGAAATTTTACTTTTAAAGTTTAAGGTATGTTGTGTTCATTGACATCCTGTATATTCAGTTTTTTTTTTGTCATTTTATTGTAAAGTAACAGGCAGCCATGTTCATAAAATATTCTTTATAAATTAAAATTAACCCTTTAACTCCTGAGACTTTAGCAGTTCCACAGTTAAAAAAAAGGAATAAAATAAGCAATTAAATAATAATAATAATAATAATAAAAACAGCCGAAATGATCAATAAAAATGAACAGGAAATGAATAAACTGACTAGGTAAGGCAGGATGTTTAAACCAAAAAAAAAAAGTAGTGATAAATACACAAGAATGAAAGTAAGTTAATTTTGGTCAATAAATCACTAAATTATAAATAAAATAAAAATGAATGGATATTTTAATTGAAATGTTTGTAATTCATTTTTTTTGTATATGAGTTGGTCTCTTGCTCCTGGGGATTATGAGATAAAAAGTCAAAATTATGAGATAAAAAATCAAAATTATGAGATAAAAAGTCAAAATTACGAGATAAAAAGTCAAAATTATGAGATAAAAAATCTAAATTATGAGATAAAAAGTAAAAATTACGAGATAAAAAGTCAAAATTATGAGATAAAAAGTAAAAATTTTGAGATAAAAAGTCTAAATTATGAGATAAAAAGTAAAAATTTTGAGATAAAAAGTAAAAATTATGAGATAAAAAGTAAAAATTATGAGATAAAAAGTAAAAATTTTGAAATAAAAAGTCAAAATTATGAGATAAAAAGTCAAAATTATGACATAAAAAGTCAAAATTCCCATGTACATAAACCAATAACACACCATCATATATATTAAAAACATGAACTAACCAGCACTAAAGTCATTTGTTTTCTGATTTATCTAGAAGAGTGTAATTAATCTAAATCAATCCAAAGCATCCCTAATTAAAAATTGTAATCATGTGAAGCATTGTGTTTCTCTGGTTTTCATTTAGACATTTTTCGACACTGTTAAACAAGAATATGTTCATAAGTACATTTTATAAGCAAGGTTTAATTTTTAAAAAGTAAGGTTTAATTAAAATTTTTTTTTGTTGGATTATTCAAACTATTTAAGTGAAGTTTACTGATAAAATATAATAATAGAGTAAGTTCTGACTAATGAAAACTTATATCATGTTTTAACCATTACCTAAAAATGTTTAATTTAAAACTTTTTTCAGGTCTTTTTGCCGACATTATTGCTACACAGCTTACTTTTTATTTGACAATGTTAATTAAAATGGTTTATTTAAATCCTTGCCTTTATTTTTTATTAATACAAATGACTATTTTAATTAGAAATAAGATTTAGAGTTTGATTAATTAAAAAAAAAAGTTGTAAAAATGACTTTAACTTTAAATCTGTCGTAAAATCAAACTCCATATCCAAACAATTTCAAGCATAAATAATTAGTCTTTTCTACTTAATAATTTAAATCCAATACATTTAACATTAAAGTTGATCCTTCTTAAACTAATTAATCAGTTGATCATTACTCAAATAATTTAAGTCCCTCAACATTTTTAAGTGATCTCTACTGATCCAGGCTGACGGTAAAAGTCATTTCTTTTCATTTTTTGGCTTCATTTGTTGGTCAGTGTGTCTGTGCAGGTGTTGTGTGTCTGTATAATGTGTCCAGGTGAGTGTCCAGGTATGTTTTTTTTTTTTTATCTGCTCCTCTGTCTGTCCCTCTTGTGTGGAAAACTCGGGGGCTGATGGGAAACCCGATGCCGTCTGCGGTTCTGCCTGTCTGCCCTCCTGATCCTGTCTTTGTGTCACATTGTACTGTCACACACCGCAGCAACGTGATCACAATATGATCTTACCTGTCGCTTCACCTGTCCATCTACCTGCCCGTGCATTCCGCCGCCGCAGGTCACGCTCTGTCTGCCGACGTCTGTGCCAGGTAACCCGACCAGCGCCGTGGACGTCTGTCGGATGATCACCTGGCAGATACTCTGTACGCACACACACTAATTATTTACCTGTTTTACACATCTGTCATTTTGGGGATTAACGCACAACTGCTCGTTTGGCAGGAAATTAAAGGGAACATAAACTAGAAAAGACAGACTTCACACCACGGCACATACCAGCGCGTTAACGACTTTAGTTTGTTTCAAGTCAATAAAGTCGAAGTCGAGTCGACGAGTTGGACGAACAACATGGACACACATCTGTCCAGCAATGAGCAACTGGTTTGGATTTTTGATTTGAATGATTTATTTCGAACATGTGCAAAGTGCAACACTAATCAATACAACAATAATAATAAAAACAATGACATGTCCAAAAAGGAGTAGGATGAAGCATAAGCTGATTTAATCCTACCCCTTCTTCACTTCCCCATTAACCTGAATTTATCTTATAGCAATAGAGTGCATAGTACAAAAATGATGATAATAATGATAATAATAACAATAATAATAATACTAATAATAAATAATCGAAGTAGTAAACATATACATATATACAAAAAACAAAACAGAACACAAAAACAAAAAACAAAACAAAACAAATGAGCAGATAGGAAAGTCGGTAACAAATAGTGTTTTTTTTTGTTGTTGTCCCATTTCCTCTTCCTTCCTTTTTTTTTCTTCTTTTTCTAATTTGTCTGCATTTTGTTCTTATTTTTTATTTTATTTATTTATTTATTTTATTTTAGTAATTTTTTAATTAATTAATTAATTAATTAATTTTTAACCCCACAGAGGGGGAGTCAACATTGCTTGAGCTCATGCATATTCCAGTCTTGCAGACATATACTATATTATTTAGTGCATGTGTGTGTGACCATCATCGGTCCTCCCCGAAAGCTGAGCAGACATCCCCCATTACAACTCTCCATTACAAGCCAGTGAGGGCAGTGCTACACCTCAGTGATGTGCGGAGGAAACAAAGACTGGACAGGACGGACAGGACGAAAGGGGACAGAAACCAACAGGCGGTGCTATTGTAATTAAAGACTGTAAGGTGATGTGTTATTCCCAACCACCAACTGTATATCAATAAAAACAAATAAATAAATAGATTGCAAAAAGTTCACTGCAAAGTAACAATGTCCACTGACAAGACACAAGCATCAACATTTTAAAACAAAACAACCTTAAGTTTTCTGTTAAATCAGTAGGTGAACATATGTCTGTATTTTGTCTCTAAAACTGGACTGTCCACACGTCTGTCACACGTCCTCACTTTTTATATTAAGTGCAAAAAGTTTGAGGCAGCGGCCGAGACACACACCACACTGTCCACATCATGTTTGGAAAAAGAAGACTTTGTCTTAACGAGTGTTGTCTGAGCTGCTGCTCACACTCAGGTTAGCTAGAGAAGGTCTCTGCAGATGGTAGTGGTGTTTTTTTTATCTAAGGTGAAGTGAAAGAGAGTGACCGACGCACATGTGATGTGTGTCGGTCACTCTCTTTTGTTTTGTTAAACCACAACAACTGTCTTATCTGCAGCAGCCACGACTGGTTTAGGTCTGACTGTGAGAGAGAGAGGGGGGGGGGGGGGGCAGAAAGAGAGAGAGACAGAGAGAGAGAGAGAGAGAGACAGAGAGAGGGGGGTGGAGAGAGAGGGAGAGAGTGACAGAGAGAGAGAAAAAGAGAGAGAGAGACAGAGGGGGGGGGCAGAAAGAGAGAGAGACAGAGAGAGAGAGAGACAGAGAAAGGGGGGTGGAGAGAGAGGGAGAGAGTGACAGAGAGAGAGAAAAAGAGAGAGAGAGACAGGGGGGGGGCAGAAAGAGAGAGAGAGAGCGAGAGAGAGACAGGGGGGGCAGAAAGAGAGAGAGACAGAGAGAGGGGGGGGCGGAGAGAGAGTGACAGAGAGAGAAAAAGAGAGAGAGGGACAGAAAGAATACCATGTGACTTGTCGACTCCTCCAAATTGAAGTGGACTTGTGCTCCAGGTGTGGACATGTGGACTAGTCATGGTGTGTGTTAATGTTGTTAATACTGCAGTAA
>CM035789.1:6716499-6873999 GCA_020466265.1 Siphamia tubifer | reverse complement strand
AACGGGGAAACTCCGAGCCCCCTCCGGCTACTGCAGTTTGTCCAGTGTAGTGATTTATAGGACATTTACAGACGTCTCCTTGAGGGACAGGGACATTTTTCACTATCATCTGACATTTTATTGACTGAGGGAATAATTAATGCAAATGTGACTCAGCAGTGTCATCTTTCTCATCGCTTCTTGTGAAATAAAAAGTCTGATGTTTGAGCTCAGATTGACTCTTATGTCGTGAGTCCTCTGAGACAGGAAGCACGTTGGGGGGGGTTGTTTTTTTAGACTTTGGAGAGTCTGATAAAGGTTGTATATATTTTTATTTTTCTGTCTAAAGAAGATCTACACACAGTTTGAACTCTAATATTTTATCTGTGCGTGAATATCTGATCAGAACTGGAAATGACTTTGTTCTGTTTCCTGTTTTACTCAGAGTGGATATAAAAAGAAAGTGAAACTAATAAATATTACTTCATCATTTGCTCTGTTTATGCTTGTAATGTATTATCCAACCTCAGAAAGCCTATAAAATGCACAGCTATACATGAAAATATATCCAAACAGGCATTGAAATGTTTATTTATAATTATTAAAGTTAATTTATGTCATGACAGTGTCTCTTTTAGTGGATTTATTTTTACATTACTTTTGACAGATGCTTTTATCTAAAGTTACTTATAATGACTTATTTATTATTTCTTAAAAAAACATTTGTTAAACATCTTTAGCTTCATCTCTATATGTGCTTAAATATCTATTTTAAACAAATTTTAACATCTGTGTATGTTTTTTTTTTAACATATCTTAACATCTTTGTGTGTTTTTAGCATATTTTTAAAGACATTTTTACATTTGTGGGTGTTTTTAACATGTCCCCCCATATTTTAACTCATTTGTTTTTGTATTTTTAAGGTTTTTTTTGTTTTTTTTAAACAAATTTTGACATCTGTGTATGCATATTTTATGCACGACTTGGACTCATTTGAGAATTCACACATATTTATGTTATGCACAACTACAGACAAATAAGCATGGACATACAATCTGTGGACATGAATATATTCAACAGTTATATTCTCTCTCTCTATACATACACACACACACACACACACACATATATATATATATATATATATATATATATATATATATATATATATATATATATATATATATATATATATCCTCCTGAGACCCAGTGATGCATTTTTGTAATATGTAGGGCACAAATGTTTCACAGTTTTATTGTCCATTGTAAATGAACATTCCATAAAAAAAAAAAATGGATAAATACAAAAAATTTTTAAAATGTATTTGAAAAAACTGGTGCATTATGGGGTTTTCAATCAAGATAATTATTAATTAAAAAAAAAGGCACAATGACGTGTAAATGTTCATATCAGCTTTCATTTTTACTGACATTCTAAATTATGAATGTAATAATAATGAAGCTAACAGTTGTCTGCAGGTGTAGTCTGAATGAAATGACATGAATGAGTAGGTTGGGAAGAGAGAAATGGCCGAGTGACTGTAAATGTGAGTGAGAGAGAGAGCGAGGATAGCGTGAGAAGAAAGTGCATAGCGTTGGCTCTAATGCAACTCGACCACCCGCTGACCTTCTGCTGCGACTGTGTGTTAGCATAGCGTGCAGCCAGTGTGTGTGAGGAGCTGCATCTGTTTGACTGCATGCTAATGTGCAAACACAATGTAGTGGTGTGTGTGTGTGTGTGTGTGTGTGTGTGTGTGTGTGTGTGTGTTCCTATTTTTATGGGGACCTTGATATGTTTACGCACCATGGGGACCAAATTCAAGTCCCCATGAGAACTAGTAAGTTGTGAATCTGTGTGAATATTTACATTTATGCACATGATGTTGCTTTATAAACACAATTATGAGATAAAAATATACAATTCAAGTAAAAAAAAAGTACAACTTCTGAATTGTAAAAAGTACAACATTAATACTACAGAAAATAAAATGTGAAAAGTTTTAAAAGTATCTAAAATAAAGCTTTTAAAAGTGAGTTAGTGTGTAGATAATGTGTATGATCGAGTCGCAGTTCCTCAGTTTTGTGGATATGAGCAGGACATTTATTTAAAGAAAAAAAAAAGTCACGATTAAGAACAAAAAGTCATAATTATGAGATAAAAAATGTATAGTTCTGAGATGAAGAGCCACAATTCAGAGGTAAAATGTATAAATATGATATAAAAAGTCACAATTTCTCTTCATTGATTTTCCCTCTGAAGTGAGTTATTTTTCATATTGTCACATCTGTTTGAAAAAGTAATGAGTTTTTTTTCAAAATTATGCAATAAAAAGTCAAAATTATACAAGAAAAAGTCAAAATTATGAAATAAAAAGTCAAATTATGAAAAAAAGTCAAAATTACGAGATAAAAAGTCAAAATCATGAGATAAAAAGTCAAAATCATGAGATAAAAAGTCAAAATCATGAGATAAAAAGTCAAAATTACAAGATAAAAAGTCAAAATCATGAGATAAAAAGTCAAAATTATGAGATAAAAAGTCAAAATCATGAGATAAAAAGTCAAAATTACGAGATAAAAAGTCAAAATCATGAGATAAAAAGTCAAAATTATGAGATAAAAAGTCAAAATCATGAGATAAAAAGTTAAAATTCCCAGTCATGAAGCACAACCAGAATTAATCCATATATAAGGTGCACTGTGAGAAAATTAAAGTCTTTTAAATGCACCTTATAGTCCAGGAAATAATCTTTATAATCTAATCGTGTGGGACCAAAACATCTGGTGCCCTAGGCGACCGCCTAGTCTGCCTATGTCTAACGCCGGCCCTGAATGTAAGGAGTAAAAGTACAAAAAATTCCAGAAAAATAAATGCTCATATAAAGTACAAGTACCTAAAAAAATCAACTTCAGTACATTAAAAAAGTACTTTTACTTCTTTACTTCCCACCTATGGTAACAGGAGAGTTTAATTCATGCTTTATTCTTCACTTCCATGTTCAGAACTCAGAACTATTATTTGCTTCGTTGCACAGAAGACGGTAACTTCATCCGCCATCACATTTACTTCATGAAGGTATGATCTTCTCTTCCACTCTCTGACCTTCTCGTGTGATTGAGATCCAAGACGCTCCAACTGAACATGAATTATTTAACTGTTGTACGCTTCCATCTAATCTGTTAAACAAAATGCTTCTGCAATGGATCATTCTTGGTTGATGTTACGTCTAATTTGGGTTGTCGAAATAAACACGTTAATGCAAATTATTCCATTAATCCAGATAATTCAAATGAACAGTTGTTGTTTTTTTTTCGACGTACATGTTAAATGCATGTATATTGAGATTTTTACTTTTTTTTTTTTTTTACATGTTTAGGGTATTTTATTACCTTTTTGGTGTTTTTTCTGTATTTTAGATCAGGGGTTCTCAAACTTTTTTGGCCCAGGTCCCCCTTGGAGGGGTGAAATTTTTCCATGTCCCCCCTCATCCTTGCGATACTGAAAATGATAAAAAAAAAAAAAAACACTTCAACAATGATTATTATGAAACAATGATAACCTTTTTTAATAGTGCTTTTGTGCAAACCAGTGAAATTTTCAGGTATTATATATAAATGAGCACTTCAGAAACAAAAAATGTAAATAATTTTAAAATAATAAACGGAACAAAAGACACACAAAACCGTGTGTGTGTGTGTGTGTGTGTGTGTGTGTGTGTGTGTGTGACAGACAGACAGACAGAGACTTTTGGTGGAATTTTGGTCTCCCATCATTGTTCTCAATGAAGCCAAACTCAATATAACTATCAATGTACTTTCTCTTTTTAGGGTTAGGGCGTTTGTTTTTGTCATTGTCATTTTCATTGTCATTTCTTTTACCACTTCTTGAGGAACTTGGCGGACACAAAAATCGATCCATGTTCGCTGCAGGGTGGCTAAAAATAACTTATGACTCGCTCCGTTTCAATTTAGTCAAGCTAGCATCAAACAGCGCTGTTACTTCTGCCCGCTCGCTACAAAATAAAACTTCCGCATTTCAAAATAAAACTGCAAAAAAAAACAAAAAAAAAAAACAAAACCGTGAATAATTTCGCGTAGCCCCTGGACATGCGCCACGTCCCCCTAGGGGTCCGCGGACCCCAGTTTGAGAACCGTGGTTTTAGAAGACTTTTTGACTATGTCTTGAAATTTTCACTGCTTTTTTGTGTGTATTTTAGTGGAATTTAACATGTTTTGTATATTTTTTAATCGGCATTTCGCATGCTTCTTAGTGCGTTTTGATGGATGGATAGATGGATGGATGGATGGATGGATGGATGGATGGATGGATGGTTTTAACTGTGAGGGAGGTAGAGGTCATACACCCCCAGGACCCTTGAGCTACAGGAGAAAAATGGTGTTTGTGTGTATGTGCTTGTATTTCTATTTTTATGGGGACATTGATATGTTTAGACAGTCATGTCATGGGGACCTCCTCACACGTAGGTCCTCACTAGTAAAATATAAATCTGTGTGAAGGATAGTCATTTAGGAAAATGATGTCCCCGATAAGCACATTAACTTGTTTTTTCTTGAAGTCCCCATGAAGCATAGGTGAAACAATTGCAAAGTGAAACCAGTATTTTTGTTTATTTTTTTAATTGTATTGTATAAATAAATAAATAAATATAAATATATATAATTTTTTTCTTTTTTCCTCCCAATTTATTAAAAAAAGTGTTCATGCTCACTACCTTCCAGTGATGATTACAAACTTGGTCCTCATGAGACATGGAAACCAGAATGTGTGTATGTGTTTCTATTCCTATCTTTATGGGGACATTGTTATGTGTACACAGTTACTAACTCCACACTTCAGAAGTGGTAGGATCCTCCACTCATATGGATGTGTTTCAGCATTTATAGTAGACAGTACATACATTATTAATAAGAAAGACAAACTAAATATAAATATGAATTTTTAACTGAACCACAAAATAAATGACTCAAACCCATGTTGTCCACTCAGTCTTGCTCTCTGACTGCTGCTTGTTTACTCACACAGATTACCTGGAGGTAACATGGGTAGTTTTATTTTTTATTTTTTAACCAAATTTGTGCCTTTTGCTTCTAAATAATAAATAATCTCCAGAGCACAGTTAATGTCAGGGATGTTTTATGTGACTTGAATAATATTAGTTAATAATGTTAGTCTTTATAGAAGTGAAATTCACTGTCTTTTTATTTGTATTTATTTTTTAATTTATCCAAGTCTCTGATTGGTTGGTACAAACTCTGTGAGCTGTGGTTAAACGCTCTCGCCGCTGCCAACTGAAGCGTTGAGCTTGTATTGTTTCTTGGACTTTTCCCAGAGGTCTGAGCTGAGTTTCTTCATCCCCCATCCTCCTCCTCAACTTCTTTCTTTTGCTTCTTCTCTCTCTTTCTCTCTCTATCTTTCTCTCTCTTTCGCACTCTCTTTCTCTCTCTCTCTCTCTCTCTCTCTTTCTCTCTCTTTCCCTCTCTCCCTCTCTCTCTCTCTCTCTCTCTTTCGCTCTCTTTCGCACTCTCTTTCTCTCTCTCTCTCTCTCTCTCTCTCTTTCTCTCTCTTTCCCTCTTTCCCTCTCTCTCTCTCTCTCTCTCTCTCTCTCTCTCTCTCTCTCTCTCTCTCTCTCTCTCCCTCTCTTTATTGCCATGGTAATGAACAACGTACATTGTCAAACCAAACATATTTACAATATTCAACAAATAATATACATTAGATATAATAATACACGATAAATAAATAAATAAAAATTTAAATAATAAAAAAACTCTCTCTCTTTTTTTCTCATGGTGTGCTTGTTATCTACAGTCGGCTCCTCCCAGACGGGTGGAGCATCCTGTGACTTTTCGCAGCTTTTAGATGCAGTGCCCCCCCTCCCCCCCTCCCCCCTCCCTCCTGTTTTCCCCCCTCTATTGATCTCCACCCATCATCCCTCTCTCCACCTTCATCTTCATCTTCCTCCCCTCTCACCCCCTGTTTTTTTTTGTTTTTTTTTTGCTCTTAAATGCATAAACACTTTAAAACACCTCTTCGGGCTCTTTCCACTTACTCTTTTATCAATATATTTTCTTTCTCTTAATCCATATCCTCCTCCATCTCCCTCTGTGTCGGCTTTTAAATGCAGAACTTTGTGTCTGAATTTGGCTCATTCTGTGTGAGTGTCTCATCTATCATGCATGAGTGTTAAATTATAAAGTCCGGGTCAGTGCGCCGCCCTCAGCTAACATCCTCTGCCTCTGAGGGTTCACTCGGTGGATGGATATCACATCTCCGTTATCGGGGGAAACACACTCGGCCTGTCCACCCTCCTCTCTCAAAAGGACCGCTCTGCTGTTTCCACAAGTTTACAAACAGGGTTTCCTCCTGCGTCCAACACCAGAGGAAGTTCAGAGACGTCGGTGCAGTTGTGCAGAAACAACTGAAGCACTGGAGGAGATCTGGTTCTGCATTCACACTACAACTTTGTGACGTCACTGCTCTACAGTTTTTTAGAAAGTATCTTCTTCAGACATTAAATGTATTAAACCACAGGTGTCGAACATAATCAGGTTCCAGTCTGGGCCGTAGGTAGTCTAGTAAACTAGCCCGCCTCTAGTGGCAAAATATATTTTTGCCTGAATCGTTGGCTTTATGACACTGCATAGGGGTCACCAAAATACGTGTTTCTTCTAAAAAAAAATATGGACTTCACTTATATAGTGCTTTTCCACCTTCATGGTGTTCAAAGTGCTTTACATTAGCTTCACATTCACCATACCATACCATACCATACCATACCATGCCATGCCATACCATACCATACCATGCCATGCCATACCATACCATACCATACCATACCATACCATACCATACCATACCATACCATACCATACCATACCATACCATACCATGCCATGCCATACCATACCATACCATACCATACCATACCATACCATACCATACCATACCATACCATGCCATGCCATACCATACCATGCCATACCATACCATACCATACCATACCATACCATACCATACCATACCATACCATACCATACCATATCATGCCATGCCATACATACCATGATATTATTTTCATTGATGTTATATTCAAAGTGCTGCCTGGTACCAGTAAGTTAAATGATATATATATATATATATATATATATATATATATATATATATATATATATATATATATATATATATATATATAATATCATTTAACTTACTGGTACCAAGCAGCACTTTGAATTTATTGACCATTTTCATTTGTATATTTAAATTTTTTTGGTCTAGTAAATACCGTGCTGAGGAAGAAAACAGGTTTATATTTTGTTTCCATACTTTATTGAAAATAAACCAAACCATGACTTTAAAACTGGGGTGCGTACTGAACCATGACTTCAATGTATGGAATTGAATTAAATAATTTATCTGAACACTAATACCAGATTATCAACACCATATATTATATGATTCCATATATTTAGGTTTCAGTAAGTCCAGGAAAATGTCCTGAAGCAGGACGTTACACTGGCAGCCAGTGTAAATCACTACCATCTCCTTATTTACATAAATATATGATCCATTTTGTCTGACTTGACATATATTAATTGTTGTTCCATTTCATGAAGTACTTTAATTATTTCAAACCATTTATCCACTGTAGGAGGATCAGCCTGTAAGTATTCATGAGTAATTGCTTCTTTTTTCTTTTTTTTTGCTCTGCAATGAATATTTGGTTATTTATTCTATTATTTTCTAGTGTTTATTCTCTTCTCTCAGGTCACCCAGATAAAATATACACAAGTGAGATGGATGTGTATCTCCAAAAATATACTGAATGATTTTCCAAAAGTCTGCACAAAATGTTTTCAATTATGAACGGTCCAAAAAATGTGGCAATGAGTCAAATACTAATGCGGTTGTAGTCTGAAGGGAATGGAATATATTTGTTGACTCAGGTTAAATTCAACTCATTCTAATTAAAAAATATATATACACATAAAAAAAACTGGTTATACTTTTTACACAAAATTATTATTTTTATGTTGAGGTTGTATTGAAGTGTATTTTTAACAAAAATCTAATGTTATTTTGGGGTTTTTCATGTATATATTTCATAATACAAGAGGATGAAAATATTGGAAAATCAGGAATATTGATAGCCAAATGGTATTTGCTACGGGGAGACAGACTAGACAGCCTCGGATCTGAAAATCCAAAATGGACCGGACCAATCAAATTGCGAGGTGCGGGATTGGAGCCCGCCCTGCCTCATGACAACACAAATACGACACGTAATGTTGTAGTCGCAGAGACGTAGCAGCTAGCAAGCAGCTAGCACACATTTCCATAACACCAGTTGCTAGCTGCTAGACAACATGGCTCATCACCAGGAACAACCATTCGAGCTGGCTTTGGCAGCAACGCTAGGGGATTTAAAATTACAGTTTTCCCTGCGAGAGGAGCAGAAAACGGCACTTAAGCTGTTTTTGGAAAAAAGGGACGTTGTCGGAGTTTTGCCCACTGGGTATGGCAAAAGTTTGATTTATCAGCTGGCTCCGCTAGTGGGACGACGCATGGGTCTGCACAACCCGCTGGTGATCGTTGTGTCACCCCTTTTAGCCCTAATGGATGACCAGTTACAAGAGGCAGAAAAACTGGGAATACGAGCAGCACAACTCGGCAAAGGCGACCCGGAGGAGATCCGAAGCGGCCGGTGCCAAATAGTGTACGGGAGTCCTAGCTAAGCTGCTGCACTCGTTTTGAGACTACATTCTGGTGTGTTCTTCCAGTGACGCTGTCTACGAAATCCATGTTCATCGCTCTGATTGGTTGGCTCTGACTGGTTACCCATCCAATGGCGTGGCGTTGTGTAAAGAGAAAACTTGACAGACAGCGGTTATCCCGCCCACAAATTCGCCTAGACTTTCTAGACTTTCCCCCGTAGCAAATACCATTTGCTGCCACTGGGGACAGTCTAGATCCTAGGCTAGAATATTGATGTTTTTATCTCAAATCGTCATGGACACGACCTCTAACAGCTGGAGACATGTGTCTCAATATAAATATAAATTCTTGCATTTTTTCTTCCTCAATGAAATGTGAAAAAAGAAGATGGTTCGTTGTGGTAGAAAGTTTTTATTTACCTTCAGAGCATGAAAAATATTTCAGAAATTTGAAGGGAGACAATTTAAAACTATAGTCATGAGTAAAAAAAAAAAAAAGCAAAATTAAGGCAGAAAAGAAGTAAAAAAAATAAAAAATCTATGAGGCATTTTGGAAACAAAAATAACAATTTAAATTAAATTCACTTTTATTTATAATGCCCCAAATCGCAACAAAGTCATCTCACAGGGTTTTACAAAATCACAAACAACTACAGAAATAGATAAAAAGTCCCAAGACCTTAGACCCTCCTCCTCTGCAAGAACAAACTCCAAAACCCAGATCTACTCCTATGGATGGACAGGATATAATGGTCAGGTCCATCCATCAGACGGGTGAGGGTGAGGGAGGAGGTCTGGTCTTAAATCAAAATAACTAATGCAATGGTATGTATCCCAATATAAAACTATTTTATAACATTTGTCATTATTGTTTTCTATCCCAGACTGACTGATCATCAATGATCAGTCAGAATTCATAATTATTATCGTCATCGTCTCCCGCTTATCTGGGTCTGGGTCGCGGGGGTAGCAGCCCCAGCAAAGAAGCCCAAACGTCCGTCACCCCAGTTACCTCAGCCAGCTCCTCCAGGGGAATCCCAAGGCGTTCCCAGGACAGCCGAAACTGAGTCTCCTCCTGGACGGACACCTCCCCAGGGAGGCGTCCAGGAGGCGTCCTCGCTAGATGCCACCACAGCTGGCTCCTCTGGACATGGAGGAGCAGCGGCTCTACCCCGAGTCTCTCCCAGATGTCTGTGCTTCTCACCATATCCCTGAGGCTGAGCCCGAACACCCTGCCAAGGAAACTCATTTCGGCCGCTTGTTCCCCGTGATCTCATTTTTTCAGTCATAACCCAAAGCTCATGACCATAGGTGAGGGTCGGAACGTAGATCGAGTGCTTCGCCTTCTGGCTTAGCTCCTACTGCACCACAACGGACCGGTTTAAAACCCACATTAATGCGGATGTCGCCCCAATCCACCTGTCAACCTCCCACTACATCCTTCTGTCACTAATGAATAAGATCCTGAGGTACCACCTGAGGCAGGAATAATTATTATAAAAGTCATAATTATGAAATAAAGTCATAATTATGAGATAAAAAGATAAAATTCTAAGATAAACGTCATAATTATGAGATAAAAAGACAAAATTGTGAGATAAAGTCATAATTATGAGATAAAAAGACAAAATTGTGAGATAAAAGTCATAATTATGAGATAAAAAGATACAAGTCTAAGATAAAAGTCATAATTATGACATAAAAAGATAAAATTCTAAGATAAAAGTCATAATTATGAGATAAAAAGATACAAGTCTAAGATAAAAGTCATAATTATGACATAAAAAGATGCAAGTCTAAGATAAAAGTCATAACTATAACATAAAAATATCAAATTCTGAGATTAAAAAGTCATAATTATAATATATAAAGTCACAGTTTCTCTGCTCTGTGACTTATTTATTACACCTGTTTAGTAACTAATCTATTGTGAGAATGTAAGAATTATAAAGTAGATGTTTATGAACAAATGTAGGCAGTAAAAGTAAAAAAAAAAAAAATACTCAAGTAAAGTACATATATCTATAAAAAAATCTTCTTAACGACAGTAACCTAGTACTTTTACTCAGTTACTTTCCACCTCTGACTGTCATTTATTCAAATGTGTTCATGGCCTATTTTAGAAGACAGTAATAATGTGAAGGACCTCTGCAGAGCTGGACTCACATGGAAACTTCTGCTCCACTGATTCACTCGTCCACGACTTTCTCTCCACCAATCAGATTGATCTGACTGAACGACTGGTAGTGGCTGATTACACACCATGAAGGGGCTGAAAAGACTGGACACGGCATTAACGATGGCCGATCAAACACACCACAGTCATGTCACTGGCCTCACCCTCACCCTCACCCTCACCCTCACCCTCACCCTCACCCTCACCCTCACCCTCACCCTCACCCTCACCCTCACCCTCACCCTCACGCTCACAAAGACTCCTGATGATGTCTGACCACTGAACACAGTTGATGTATCTTTGCCCTAAAATAATGATAAATAAATACTGATTTAGGGTGGCACGGTGGTGCAGTGGTTAGCACTCGTGCCTCACAGCAAGAAGGACCCTGGTTCGAATCCCACACCAGACCTTTCTGTGTGGAGTTTGCATGTCCTCCCCGTGTCCGCGTGGGTTTTCGCCGGGCACTCCGGTTTCCTCCCACCATCCAAACACATGCACTGATAGGTTAATTAGTTAATCTAAATTACCCATAGGTGTGAATGTGAGAGTGATTGTTTGTCTATATATGTTCAGCCCTGCGATGAACTGGAGACTCATATAGGGTGTACCCCACCTTCGCCCATTGTAGCTGGATTAGGCCCCCAGTGACCCTAGTGAGGATTAAGCGGGTTCAGATAATGAATGAATGAAATACTGATTTAAATTAAATGTAAGTCATAAAATCTTCCCAGTATAGAAGTGATGATGCAAATGTTTAGCAAAACATACACAGGTGTGTCCGGACCAGCGCTAACCTCATCCAGGCTAACTATTTACACCTCAGCATGAATCATTCATCAGAAAGGAACTCTTCTAAATTAGACATGAAACAAACACTTAGCTGCAGGTGACATGCTATGTTAGCACCAGGTCAGAGTTTCACTGCAGGTTTAAGATCGTCTTATTATCTGCAGAAGACTGAGCACGGGTAGTTTAGGTTTTAATAAAAAGTAAAAATGATGACATAAAAAGTAAAAATGATGAGATAAAAAGTCTAAATTCCCAGTCACTACAACTACTGTGACTGAACAACAACAGAACGTTAATGTCATTTTTCTCAGTTTGGTGTCTGTGCAGTTATAATATAATATAATATAATATAATATAATATAATATAATATAATATAATATAATATAATATAATATAATATAATATAATATAATATAATATAATACTTTTATGGTGAGAGGAAAAACCCTGTATTCAAAGTGTGATAGTTTATCCTTATTAGTATGGACAGGATGTAAAACCACTGTGATGTAATTGTCCTCATTCTGTCTGACTGTCAGTCTGTCTCTGTCTGTTTATGCAACAGACCTACAAGAAAAAAAAATGTAAATGTCGTCTTGTTATAACGGCCTTTATATTCTCCTCACATTCTCAGAATAGATTTGTTAATTTTTCAAACTAAATAGATGTGACAGTACAAAAAAATAAGTCAATTCAGAGGGACATTTAGTGAACTTTCTAATATCATCAAATGTATGTATGATTTTTTTTTTTTTTTACTTTTTATCAAAAATATACATTTTATCTCATAATTAGGAATTTTGTCTCAATTGTGACTTTTTTTCCTCAACCTTTCCTAAATTTCCTGCCTGTGACCTGATCAAACACATTATCTACACAGTAAATAACTTTTAAATCCTTTATTTTTTAAATACTTTTGAAACTTTTCAGATTTTTCTTGGTTAAATTCATGGCAAAAAAAAGCTTTTTTACTTTTTCACAGTTGAGATGTTTTACTTTTCCTTAAGTAAAGGACTTGTACCAGTACTTCTACTGTTACCAGAGTATGTTTTCATACAAGTAGCTGTACTTCTACTTAAGTACAGAATGGCAGTACTTTTGTCACTTCTAATTATTCCACAGCACCTTTATGTTTAGTACAGAATAGAACGTAGCTTCAGTTTCCTGCTAAGAAAAATTAACTCTTCATGACTTTAACATCAACATAAGCTATAAAATACAGATTTTTTTTACATCCGTCACCATCAGTACAAATGTGTTCCATGATAATTAAGTCACGTGAATCAGTTTATGTCTAAATAAAAAACCCAAAACATGTAAAGAACTGTTTTGTTCTTCCCTGTTGAGCCGTATTTCCCTCCCACCAACATCCTCCCCCCTCTAATAACTCAGCCTCCAGAGAGAGAAAGTAATAAACTCACTGTGCTGATGTATATAATGAAATGATTTATAAAGTACAGCTTATTTTAGCCGTGATGTTAAAGGACAGAAGGAGCCAAAAGGAACAGCAGAAAAGGTTTGGGATCAGGCGGTCGATCACTTGTTCTGTGTAGTGACTGGGCATCTTTATTGTTTACTGTGTTTACAGTATACAGTGGTATGTCTACTTAGGAAATTAATTCATTCCAGAAGTGTTTTTGTAATGTCAATTTTTCGTAACTAGAGTTGCATTTTACATCTAAAAGGTCTAATTCGTTCCAAGGCCCCCAATAATACCTCTCAAATCCTTTAAAAATTATAGATATGTACAGATGTTGTATGAAATATGTGTTAAAAGAAAATGTAGATTTAGATTTTAGCTCGTCCAGGCTAATGTCGGTGTCTGGGACTGAAGAGTTCACGTCTGGATGAGAATGAGGATGCAGCAGTCTGGTGGATCATGTTTGGTGTTTAAATCCAGCTTCAGGTAGTCCAGTTTGCTTTCCAGTGAGCGTACGTTGGTGAACAGGACTGATGGAAGCGGCGGTCGGAACGGGTTAGCTCTTAGCTTAGCTGTAAATCCACCGTGACAGCTGTACTTCTACTTCCTTATGTGTAATCTTACTGTGGATATATCATAAGAGATAAAATGTTTGTAAGGGGTGGGATTCCTCGTACCTGGTACCACTTATTTGTTTGTTAGCAAAAACTACTGGACCAATTTGGTATGGGGCCAGCTGAGGTGGTCTACCCTGGAGCTGTTTGGTTCAGTGTGGAGCCAGTTGAGGTGGTCTATCCCGGAGCCACTTGGTTCAGTGTGGGGCCAGCTGAGGTGGTCTACCCTGGAGCTCTTTGATTCGGTGGGGGGCTAGCTGAGGTGGTCTACCCTGGTGATGTTTGGGCCGGTGTGGGGCCAGCTGAGGTGGTCTACCCTGGTGATGTTTGGGCCGGTGGGGGGCCAGCTGAGGTGGTCTACCCTGGTGATGTTTGGGCCGGTGGGGGGCCAGCTGAGGTGGTCTACCCTGGAGCTCTTTGATTCGGTGGGGGGCCAGCTGAGGTGGTCTACACTGGAGCTCTTTGATTCGGTGGGGGGCCAGCTGAGGCGGTCTACCCTGGAGCCCAGGTCTGACTCTGGTCTCCTCCCAGTGAACTCTGAGGACGTCTGGGAGTTCCCTGTTTGTCTGGGAAGTGTCAGTCCACTCAGCACTATAGTCTATAAATAGATCATACACACACACACACACACACACACACACACACACACACACACACACTCTTGCTGTTCATGTGCTTCTCTTTTCTCCTCCCCTATCCCTCATTTTCTGTCCTTCCCTCCTCCTATTCCTCGGCTGAACTGGGCTGATGTAAATTATTAATGAGGACACACACACACACACACACACACACACACACACACACACACACACATATACATTCGGTCAGAGTCTCCACTTACGATCAATACTTCCACAAAAAGCCTTTCCTCTGACCCTCCATCTTCTTCTTCTTCATCTTTTACTTCTCTCCTCTCAGACAGAACAGAAGGCAGACTTATTTTATTGCTTAAATTCTCTTCTTTAAAGTAATACTTCAACAAAGTAACTCACATTCAACTTCAAATACACGACAAGAACAAATGTACAGTATATGGACTTGTTGAGTTCAGCTGCTTTTTTGTAAATAAGTGTTTAGGATATAAAACAATAATGATAAATGTTAGAAATTATACTTTTTTATTGAGATAAATATCATTGCATTGGTTAGTTGTTATGTTTACAAAATGCCTCAGAGACGGGTTTTAGTATCTATCTATCTATATTTCTATCTATCTATCTATCTATCTATCTATCTATCTATCTATCTATCTATCTATCTATCTATCTATCTATCTATCTATCTATCTATCTATCTATCTATCTATCTATCTATCTATCTATCTATCTATCTATCTATCTATCTATCTATCTATCTATCTATCTATCTATCTATCTATCTATCTATCTATCTATCTATCTATCTATCCATCCATCCATCCATCCATCCATCCATCCATCCATCCATCCATCCATCCATCCATCCATCCATCCATCCATCCATCCATCCATCCATCCATCCATCCATCCATCCATCCATCCATCCATCCATCCATCGTTTATCACTAAATAGTTTTTATTTTCATTTATTTAAATACAGCTCATTTATTTCTATTTTTTCCAAAGAAAATACCATTATTTTCCATATTGGGGGTGTGATCTTGCAAAAAAGTCACGTTAAAGTGTGTGATGAGTTCAGTATTTTGGATTATATTTGATCATGTGTTATCTTGGTCACAAAAAGGCTACTTTCCCTCCGAATGGGGCATGAATGCTGATTACATTGTTGGCCGTGGTGTGTTTACCTGAGGGAATGTAGCAATAATGGGACTTAACCAATGCGTCCCCTGAGCCCTAATGCCCCTCTGACGACGTGATTACACATTGATTTTTCCAAATGTGTGTGTGACTATGTGTGCGCTTCCCGTCTCTGCAATACAGGATAAATAAGTCAACTCAATTACAACTCAACCCTCACCTCCTCAGAGGGTGAAAAGAAACAAGATAAAAGTAAAAATGTAAGATGAAAAAAAAAAAAAAAAAAAAAGACGAGATAAAAATCAAAGGTTTTAATTATATTTTCCTTTATGTGTTCTATTTTATTACAAAAAGAGCGGAACATTTCTTTTCACGGGGGTGGATTCAATTTAAAGTATAACAAATCTACGCTGGAGTTGAATTATTTTTATGCCAAAGGGAAGAGTCGGTCTGTTTAATCATTCAGCTGCAAGAAACACATTTTTCAATCGGGTTCGTTATAGTTCCTCTTTTAACGCAGATTTATTCAGAGTTTCATCAATCCTCCTGACACTGAAAAACAATAAATGCCTTTATATTCAGAGGGCAACCTTAGCAGGGGAACATGGGAAATCAATAGGAGCATATGCGTTCAACTAACACGTATGTTGTCGCAATAAATACTCAAATTAATTTCTATCAAAAAAATCTCTAGAGACAAAATGGTTTATCATCGATGCCGAGTTCAACCTATAAAGACCCAGAGCTGCTTTTGTTTTAGTTCCCAAATGATTTTAGGCCTTCACCGCGTAAAATGATTTAGATGACTAGAGTGTGACTAAAACTAAAATTACATTTTTGTCAAGAGACTCAGGTCCTATTCACATAGCACTCAGAAAATCTGGACTTTCGGACTTTCCAGGAAAGTTCGAACCTTATTGACAAGTGTGAAACCTCCCCCGAACCTTGGTCCAGACTAAAGACCGAGTCTTTGGTCCGAGCCGAGGAGGTAGTCTCGGTCCGGACCAAGGTTCGCTGGTGCACGGTGTGAAACGTCTGTTTAGGAAAGTCCGGACTATCGGACCATTTACGTCACAGTCACGTGCGCGGAATCTAGTCAACGTCCAAGCATGAGTCGCGGCAATACATGGGGAGACGAGGAAACCAGGTATTTTATTGACATTTGGTCGGATGATTCTATAAAGACTGAATTGGAGACAAGCCACTGGTGGGAACACTGGTACGAGAGTTGGCAACTTTGCCAAAATAGAGCAAAAATAAAAAACGGGTACTTTAACAGAATAGTCTCTTAATAATACCGTAGCTGTTAATTCAAATGGAATGAATTGGTGAAATATTATGTGTATTACACATTAAAACATTACATAAACACTTTCAGTTTTATATAATTTTTAACAAAATGAAAAAAAAAACTGGTTGTCACATTTAGTTGTCATAATTTTAGTCGACTAAAATTATTTTAGATTTCATCGGCTAAAATGTTATGACTTTTGGTCAACTGAAACTAGACTAACACTAAAATGATTTAGATGACTAAATTGTGACTAAAACTAAAATTAGATTTTCGTCAAGAGACTAAAACTAACTTTTCGGACAAAATTAACACTGGACGATTCTTTATGGACAGAATCCTGACGCAGTTTAGCTTCATTAGGCCTTCGCCATCACTTCACTGTCATTGGACATTATCTATCTCCTCCTTGGCCGTTTGGCCAAATGAGCTCAAAATCGGTGAACACGATCTAGACAAGTGGGACTTCAAATGTTATCCATATTTCTTTGAAAAGTTGCATCGTTTTTGTGCTACACTGTCACAAAACAAAACAAAAGTTTTTGGGAAAAATTACCTCTAAATAAATTGCTTCACCTCGGACATACAAACACCGATTTGGCTGAAATTTGACACAGACGTCTGTCTCCCGGGTCTACACCTGTTTGTCGTACGAAATTGTTATTTCGCACTATAGCGCCCCCTACAGATTGACAACCCATCCACCTGACCTACAATCACCAAAATGTAATGGGATCTATTCTGAACCTCTTCACACCTTTCCTGAAAATTTCATGGAAATTGGTTTGAGTTTAATAGTTTTTGTGTAAAGTGACTGACAAACAAACAGACTGCCAAAAAAAATAAAAATCTAAACTAAAAAAAAATGTGAAGTTTGACTTACTGTTCCCAAATGTAATGACATCTATTGTGGGTTAGTGGAAATCTATAAACTGAATTTTGTATGAACTCAACCAAAAGTTGTGTTGCTCGAGTGTAAACAAACAAAACCAAAACCAATATCCCTCGCCTTCACTTCGGGGGGTAGGTCAAAGGTTATGAAAACAAAAGAGGAAGAGATCGGCTGCAGAAAAGGTTGAAGTGCGACCTGGCTTTTTCAGATTTAATTCAAGCACAACTAAAGGTTCACAGCAGAACACCATTCCGTTAACACACACAAACATTAAATGAAACTTTAAAGAGCTGTCCAGCTGCTGTGTGAGATGACCGACCAGCTGACCACTGTTTCTTCACATCCATTATTAATGTTTTTCACCTCCGTGTATGTGTTTTCATACTGTGTACAGTCATTGCGGGCTGTGGAGTGTTGTGTGGGGGTGTAGACACATGCTGCACACGTACCTGCAGGCAGTCTGTGGCTGTTTTTCTATAATATATTTTTATGCATAATTTCAAGTATTGCCTTTTTCAGCGTGTCCACGGTGCATCTGTCGAGTCCAGCGTCTCCATTATGTTTAAAACATGATATCTGGAGGACGGTTTGACAGCAACATGATGTCCCAGCCGGTGGCGGAGCTAAAAGGCTGCTTTAAGAGATACATGAGGGGTTTTTAATTATACTTCCATTCTGTAACTGATTCCACCAAAAGCAGCTTTTACATTGTCCATCACTTCCATTCTTAAGAACATTTATTCAAGTTTGGTGCAAATGTTCACTTGTACAGAACAAACTAACGATAGATCAATATATCGGCCGGCTGATATTTTAGGCTGATAGTTCAGTTTTTTCTTTGTATCAGTATCGGCCTAGTGCAGGGGTGTCAAACCTGGCTTCTTTTTACCCTCCATCACCATTGACTGACCCATGCTACCACTCCAGAAAAGACAAATCCTGGGCCAGGCCAACTTTTTGGGAGGGCAGAATGTCCTCAGATGGTAGAACCCATCGACTCTACTGTGAAGTACAGTAGTGGCTGGACTGTCAGATGAATGGATGAACAAAGACGATTAGAGAAGTAAAAAAAATGCTCCTCAAGGTGACAGAGTGTTTGTTTTGTTTTTGACATTGTGATTGTTGTCATCATTATTATTATTATGATTTTTGTAATGAGGAGGATCATTACTATCATCGATATCACTCTATTACTGCCACCTACTGTCCTATTGTTACATTTCTATATTTTCCTTTTTGTTTGATTTTTGATTTTTTTTTTGTGTCTTTTTGTCGGTTTTTGGTTTTTGTTTCTGTTTCTGTTTTCTTTTTAGTATTATTGATTTCTGAATGGTTATTATTAACTTGAACACTGCATGTGTTCGCGTACCCAAAGTTCAGATCAACATGAACCGGCTCATTCCGAATCTTTTGATTAGCCATTCCACCATTGCTTCACTCTATAGAACATTCTTACTATAGACCAGTAAGAATAGTGGAAAGGCCATACTGCCTTTCCATTATTCTTACTGGTCTGGGTCAGTGGTTTGGTGGTTTGGGTAGTTCTTTAGAAGCACTAAACGTTAATGGTTAACTTGCTTTATAATCCCCATTAGGATTGCATTTTACACATCCTGATGCACTCAGTACTTAGTATTAGCAATTAGCATCGGCACATCATACATTAGGAGCAATGAGCTGCCACTTAAGGCACTCGGGTACCAAGTCCAGATATTTATCACTGGTGTGGTCAAGAGAAACTGACAGGAGAAGTGACCCATGGATACGTATTTTTTTTATCCTGGGGGGAAAGTGGGAGTATGTCCTGCTTTTGTTTGTTTGTTTTATATGTGTGATTGTACTCGTGTTTTACTCTTTAATGATTTACCGTGTCTCCTTAATTAATATACTGTAACTAGTGATGCACCGATCAGCATTTTTTTGGCCTGATCGCTGACACCGATCACCAAAAAAACTTGATCTGCCAATTGCCAATCACTGCTGATCACGGAAGGAATTTTAAATTTCCATAACTTTCATGTCAAACTCATTTTTGTTCAGGGGCCACATACACCACAGTATGTTTTAAAGTGGGCCAGATCAGTCAAATCATATAAATAATAGGATAATAACTTATAAATGAGGTCAACTCGAAAGTTTTTGTTGGTTTTGAGTAAAAAAAAAAAAAAAAAGTCACATTCCATAATGAAAATGATTTAATCTGTGAACTGTACTCAAACATAACATGAATAAACATGAACAACCTGGAAATTATTAAGAAAAACAAGTGCAATTTTAACAATATTACACCGTATTTGATGATTTTTACACGTGCATCACAATTTACAGATCACAGTGGATCTTACAAATACACATATTAAATAAATCACAAGCAGAATATGGATAGAATTTCTTCCTCATACATTTCAGGTTGTTCATATTTGTTCAGGTTTTTCAAATTTTTTGTTGTAAACATTTTTGTGCAATTTCACCTTTTTTTTTTTGATCACTTTACATTGTGGTAAATGGAGAATAAATTTCAAAGTGATCCAAAATCTTCCGGATCACCACAAAAATTTAAAATAAATACATGTTCCATGTGACACTCCCAACACATCCTGAAAATGTCATCAAAATCTGTCCAAAAGTTTTTGACCCATCTCGACCCCCCCACCAACAAAATCGAATCGTTTCCAGATCTCCCCATTACCAACCTACCCTGTAAATTTAATCAAGATCCGTCCATAAGTTTTTGAGTTATCTTGCTAACTAACAGACAAACAGACAAACTCTGGGGGGGGGGTTGTGCTCTCAGTGCTTTTCTAGTTTTACATATTGTCACATCCATTGAGTTTGAAAAACGAAGGAGAATGTAAGGAGTATAAAGTACAGATATTTATGAACAAATGTCGGGAGTAAAAATTAAAAAGTTGCCAGAAAAATAAATACTCAAGTAAAGTACAGATTAAAAAAAATTAATAAAAAAAAAATCCACGTAAGTACAGTGAGGAAGTACTTTTACTGAGTTACTTCCCAAATTCAACACAGCAACAGTGCACTTGCAAAAAACATTGTCAGGAGAGGATGAGGATGGTGGTATTTAAACGGCTAAATCTCTACAAGAGGAAGAAAGTGTCACATAAAAAGAAGTGTGTTCTTGCCAAAGCGTGGCATTTACACGATGTAGACGCAGCTCAAAGGACGTCGTTCTTTCAAGTAAAGAAGACTTTCAGAGTGATAACACAGATAGCGGATGGAAGGAGAATGATAATCCAGAATACTCAGCCTTATTCTAGCACTGATCCAGCCCAGTTCAAGCAGTTAAACCCCAGCTGCACTGCCCGTGATATGCCTCTGTCTCCACACACCATCTACCAAACTCACCTTCCAGTTTGATGGCCTAAATAAACTGCAAAAACTTCCCCACGCTCCCTCTGAAACACCGCTGCTGCTGCTGCTGCTGCTGCTGCTGCCGCCGCCGCCGCTGCTGCTGCTGCATTGCATCAGTGCTTTGAGCTCTTGAAGCATCCACCTGTAAACTCCAGGGAAGCAGAATATTTATTCATTACCCCCCACCCCACCCCACCCCCCCACCCTCATACCTATACTTTCTGGCGCTGTAATAAAACATGTCAAATGTGAGGTGTGGGAATAAACTGCTACTAATTCAGAGATTTGCATAAACAGATTATGATCCACGGATATTGGATCCATTTATCTGCTTTTATACGTCAAACACTGCTAAGGTTTGTATCAAATAGGGAGATAAACTACAGATACAGTCAGCCAGGTTTGTTCTTATGAATAATAAACCTTCAACATATGATTATTTATAACTACCTGACCATTATTGGACTTTTAACTCTTTATAGGTTACTCAGAAATACCAGTGCTGTACTTTTTTTTTTTTTAATGTAGAATGCATCTTCCACTGTAATTATTTTTGTGATTCATAAATAGTTTGTAGTTGAACTCATTGGAGGGAGGTCTTACTGACGTTTTAAAGAATTATTTACCAAATGATTTTTATTTCACTACTAAAATATAAACACACATCTTTTTCATTACATTACAACCTGTGGTTCCACATGTACCAAATATTAGGCAAAGCAAATTTATTTGGATAGCACATTTCATGTACGGGACAATTCAAGGTGCATTACACAAAAACATAAAAGAAGATTAAAATGATAAAGATGCATTAAAAGACAATTAAAATAAGAGACATAAAAACATTTAAAAGCAAATGAGAATCTAAGTCAAAGCTCCAGTGAACAATAATGTTTTCAGCCTGATTTAAATGAACTGACAGTTTTTGTCAGACCTCAGGTGTTCAGGTAGTTTGTTCCACAGGTGAGGAGCAGAACACCTGAATGATGCCTCACTTTGTTTGGGTCTGATTTTTGGAACACAGAGTAAATCTGTTCCTGATGACCTATGACCTCAAGGCTCTGGATGCTTCATATGGAACCAGCAGGTCTAGGATGTATGTGGGTCCAAGGCCTTTTAGTTCTTTATAGACCAGGACTAAGATTTGGAATTCTAACCTTTGACCCGCAGGAAGACAATGTAAGGATTTGAGGACCGGTGTGATGTGGTCCAGTTTCCTGGTACTGGATCAGCTGTAGCTACCTGATGACTTTTTAGTTTAGACCAGTGAAGACACCATTACAATAATCTAATTTACTGAAAATAAATGAATGAATGAATGAGTTTTTCTGTGTCTGGTTTGGACAGAAAACCCTTTATTCTAGCGACGATCTTCAGGTGGTAACAGGCAGATTTGATAATAGCTTTTAAATGGTTGTTAAATTTCAGGTCTGAGTCAATAATTACACCCAGATTTCTGGCTTGGTTTGTGGGGTTTAGTGACATGGACTCAAAGTGAACACTGACCTTTGACCTTTTTTTTTTTTTGGTCTAATATCAGAATATTATACACGTGACATATTAGTCTATTATCATATTATACAGTCTTTGAAATAGGCCTCGATCGATTATCATCCCCACAGATATATCGGGTCGATATTCTGCATTTTAGGGTTATCGGTATCGGTCATAATTTCCTCTTTTTTCCCACCGATATAATTTTCACAACCGATTTTGCAGCAATTTGTTCAGAGCGCAGCTGTTTTACTTTCTCCTGTACGAGCACTGCCACGCCCCTCACATTCTCTGATTTATTTGGCACAAGGAATATAGCCAAGGCCGCTGAATGCTGTGAACAGTTTTAAGGCGACCACGGTGGGGGAACTTGAAACAGAACAAGTTCCCTTCAAGATGAGCATACACGAAGCCTTAGCCCATAAAATAAGTCACAAACACCAAAGCACAGCATCACAATGTTCAATCCATGTTAAAGTTCATCAGGTTGCTGTCATATCAGTGGTACCTCCGCTATGATTTTCACCCCGACTATTTGAACCGATGTACTGTCTGTCTGAACATGTCAAAGATATTTGGCAGCACCGTTCATTCAACTATGTCTATGTGCTCAACTGTTACGGAAGAAAGTAGCAGCATGCATAAAAAAACAAAACATGTGGGAAGTTTGGGACGACTTTACACTGTGTAAGGCAGACAAAAATATACGCACGGCAAATTAGCATTAGCATTAGCATTAGCCTGGCACTGCCGTGTTTGTTACAACACCTGGACCGAACACGTCCGCACTTCAACGGCACTTGGTCAGAGTGGATTCAGAGCTTCTATGTTTTGGTAACTGGTGAGGACTAGCATCTGTTAGCATGTGCTGTGATTATTTAGGTATATTTAGGTACTTTTAGTGTGCCGTGCATCCACACAGATTGTCTGATCATAGCATAACACTGTAATGCGCTGTGGCGAGAACCCTGGACTTGATACTTCACTGTGATTCATTGGTCAGTTTCAGTGAAATTTTGCCAAAAGTTTAATTGACCATAACTAGACCGTCCCATGTAGCAAATTACTAGGGGTGTCTAGTCAGGCTAGGCTATTTCCCCACAAAAATGCGACTTTGTTCCAGTACAATTTAAATATGTTTTTTCCTTCTTTATTATGCATTTTTTGGCTTGTGTGTCTTATATTCCAGAGTGACTTATAGTCTGTAAAATACGGTACATAGAAGAATAACAATGCTCGAAATGCAACAAAAAAAATCACATGGTTAAAGTGAATAAAATCCAGAAAAAGAATTATCTTTAGTGGAATTTTGCATGTCACAAATCAATTCCACAGGATGGGACAGTTCAGTGGGATGGTCTTCTCCTGGACCATATGATTGACACCCCTGGTTTATAAACCTGGGTTTATATTATCCATGGTCCACTACCACAGCCCAGTTCTGCTGATACTGATAGACATGAAACGGCCTTTGGGTCAAAGCCATTAATCAGTCTACGTGTATTATTTATTGTTATTAAAGAGGTTCAGTTGTTGCCCTTTAGTTTGCTGTGTGCCGTCCTTCAACTGTTCCTGGATTAAGCTGAACTGAGCCTCAGTTTGCTGCTTAAATGTTTAAGTACGCAGCTCCAGTATCCAGTGTGTGTGTGTGTTGGTGTGTGTTTTGTCGAACTAAGTGTTTCCTTTACTTTACGTGTCTTTGGCAACAAATGAAACCTGAACTCTAAATTCACTTCTCTGCAGTTTAGACACGTGATAGAGTGACATAACCCAAAAAAGACAAACCTGAAGGACTTTAACTATATGTTATCTCACAAAAATACATTATGATGAGCATAGAAATAATTAGACTGTTGGGGAAAAAATACTTTTAACTCATAAAGACCATGTTCTTCTTTGTTTAATCAGTTCCTAAATGGATGTTTTTTCCCCTCTCTATTTAATCTATAATTGATCTATCACCATTTATTGTTATATTATATTCTGTAGTTTGTGTTTTTTCTGTGTAAATCATATATTTTATGTATTTAGTTTGTCAGTGACTATTACACAACAACTACTGGAGTGAGCCAGTCCAGAATAAATCCCATTAAGTTTTATTGAATGAAGGTCAAAGGTCAAGGTCACCAAAAATATGTGTTTGCAGTGATCAGATGTAGGGCAAATCAGGACCTTCTTTTTCATTCCTGTATACTCAGTTTTGCATATAGCTTATTTTTGCTCTCTCTGTTGATGTGCAGTGACATCAGAACCTTGAAAGACAAATTTGAAGACTCTAGGTCAAAGGTCAAGGTCACAATAATGGTCAAAATTGAATTTTGGACTTAACCTCTGAACTATTCATCTTACAGTCTTCCAATGGGCACCAACTTGTCGGTCTTTCAATTCTGCATCTTATATGTGTAGATGTCGACCTATTGTTGACCCAAGAGGTCAGGGGTCACTTGGTCAGTACCTATAAAACTAAAATAGACTATAATGGAAAAATGAGTTGAGACAGACACTTAATTACCTCCACCAAGAAGGTATTAAATTTGAGTCTGTCTGTCTGTCTGTCTGTCTGTCTGTCTGTCTGTCTGTCTGTCAGGATTACACAAAAAGTTCTGAACAGATTTTGTTTAAACTTTCAGGAATGATAGATAATGGGTCAAGGAAGAACCCATTTAATTTTGAGCAATGAAGGTCAAAGGTCAAGGTTACACTAAAGGTCAACAACTAAAACACATCAGTGGTAATATTTTAGGATTCAGACAAGATAGAATCTGGGTTTTTTTATTTATTCACATCGTCTCACCTTCAGACATCAGATGGGTCAACACCTATGGCTCCATCATGTTATGTGTGAATGAAAAATAAAGGTCAGAGGTCAGCTGTCTCTGACTGCCTTATTACTATTATTAACAGACAGGAAACAAATCAAAATGACCTTAAATGGTCGTAACTCCAAACACAGTGGTGAGAAGTTACTCAGTTACTATTACTGTCAGATAGGAAAGTACATGTAGGCTCCAAAATAGTATCATGACTTTTGACCTTGTGGGACCTTGAAAGGTCAAACCCATGGGTGTTAGGTGAAATGTAAATCTTTAATTGGTGATATTTTTACCTCCGCCAAGGGGGTATTAAATTCGGGTCTGTTTGTCTTTTTGTCTGTCTGTCTGTCTGTTTGTCTGTCTGTCTGTCTGTCTGTTTGTCTGTCTGTCTGTTTGTCTGTCTGTCTGTCTGTCTGTTTGTCTGTCTGTCTGTTTGTCTTTTTGTCTGTCTGTCTGTCTGTCTGTTTGTCTGTCTGTCTGTTTGTCTTTTTGTCTGTCTGTCTGTTTGTCTGTCTGTCTGTTTGTCTTTTTGTCTGTCTGTCTGTCTGTTTGTCTTTTTGTCTGTCTGTTTGTCTTTTTGTCTGTCTGTTTGTCTTTTTGTCTGTCTGTCTGTCTGTCTGTCTGTCTGTTTGTCTTTTTGTCTGTCTGTCTGTCTGTCTGTTTGTCTGTCTTTCTGTCTGTCTGTCTGTCTGTCTGTTTGTCTTTTTGTCTGTTTGTCTTTTTGTCTGTCTGTCTGTTTGTCTGTCTTTCTGTCTGTCTGTCTGTCTGTCAGCAGGTTTACGCAAAAAGTTCTGAACGGATTTTGATAAAACTTTCAGGACTGATAGATAATGGGTCAAGGAAGAACCCAGATTTTGAGCAATGAAGGTCAAAGGTCAAGGTCACACAAAAGGTCAACAGCTAAAACACATCAGTGGTAATATCTCAGCATTCAGACAAGATAGATTCTTGCGTTTTGTTTTTCACTCACATCGTCTCACCTTGGAACATCAGATGGGTCAACACCATACGTTACGTTACTTGTTTACTGTTTGTTTGTTTGTTTTGTCAAAGGGAACACAGCAGCTTTTGTCCATTATAGCTAATGTTAGAAACCAGAAGGCTTTCTCTCTCCGCTTTAACAGGATAAGACATTTATAGGGGTTCCATTTGCTGCGACTGTATCTATGTATTGATAGGATTATTGGATCAACAGGTCGTAAACATTTTAGATCAGTAGATGGTTTTAACCACCAGTGGTTGTTTGGGTTTTTATGGGTTAATGAAGTTCTCGCAGCCGTTTTCAAAACATCCATCGTCCTTATTTTTGAGTCCAGTTTCTTCTCATGTCTTCGACCACCGTTTCTTTGATCTTGCAGATTTTTGCCCTGGGCGTTTTTTTTCCACAGATGGAGTTTTGTATCAGTCCTCTGTGCTGCCCTCTCTAAGAAAAAAAAAATATGATTGACAACTTCTACCCTCATTGGAAACTATTCTTGGGAATCAGACGTCAATATACTGAGAACTTTTACGTAAGAGAAAAATTCCCTCAAGTTGAAGTTTTACATAACCTTAAAGTTGGAGAAGTAACAACGCACAAATGTACATGTGCAGATATAAAATTAACTAAAAAAAAATCTAATTAATCTGTAAGCACACATGAAGGTATCAGAGTATTATGGACAAATCTAGGTGTGTTTATCAGAATTTTCCTGTCATTATTGGATAAAGATGATCAGATTATCCTGTTTACATGAGTAGATAATGATTGGAGTGTTGTTGTGGCTCAATTAACTGAAAAGATGTAAGAATTTAAGAAGAAACAAGACAAGAATGACACAAAGATGTAACAACAACACATGACAGTCATTACGTTCCAGCTCTAAAATCAAAGTAAATAATTTTTCGGTTATTTTTACCCAGTTTTCTGTATTGGAATGGTTTAATAGGTTTTATATTTTATTAATATGGTATGATATTCAGTTAAATTTGGACAGAAATGCCACCAAAATCAAATTTCGCCATTAACAACCTACCCTGAAAATTCCATCAAATTCCATCCATAAGTTTTTGAGTTATTTTGTACACAAACAAACAAACAAACAAACAAACCAACGAACCAACCAATGGAGGTATTTACCAAAATATTTCGCACCTAAGCAGTAAACTTAGTTATTACTCATGCAAAGCAGTATATAAATGACATGAATATAAAGCTACACAGTCAATGTTTCACACCAACTCACCAAAATATCTGCACATGTACATTAGATCCACAACAGCAAATATAAACAAACAATCAATAACAAAACCTTTAGTGACACAGAACTACCTTTAACATTCATTATAGTTTGTATTGATTAACAGCTGTTTATAACAAAATCTGAAGCTTTTTATGTCGTGTATATATATATATATATATATATATATATATATATATATATATATATATATATATATATATATATATGTATATGTATATGTATATATATATATGTGTGTATATATATATATATATATATATATATATATATATATATATATATATATATGTATATGTATATATATATATGTGTATATATATATATATATATATATATATATATATATATATATGTATATGTATATATATATATGTGTATATATATATATATATATATATATATATATATATATATATATATATATATGTATATGTATATATATATATATATATATGTATATATATTGCTGTCAAAATTAACACAGATTAATCCATCATCATGATTAATCTAATAAAAAATATTAGTGCAATTAAATAGAATAGTTAACAGTTGTTTTGTTGAAACTGTGGAGAGTATTGAATAAACATTTATATCCGTATATTTGGATATTTGATTAAATTTTTTTAGGTTTTTTTTTCGTATTTCAGAGGAGTTTTTGAATATGTTTTGAATATTTCAGCGCTTTTTTGTGTTACATTTTTTTTGTGGATTTTAGCAAGTTTTCTGTATTTTTGTTGTCTGCATTTTTTGTATTTCTTAGTTTATTTTTGTGTATTTTATGAGGAATTTGAGTACAAAAAAAGGTTATTTGATCATGGTTTAATGTATATATCAAATTTAAGGTTAGTTGGTGTTGTCGTTGACATGGAGGGGGTAAGGATTAGGACAGTGTAGAGTTTCTCAGTGTATTTGATGCATATGTATAATTACATTAATTATACATATACATAACTAATTACATTAAGTACATGTATAATATATTTAGCTTAACCCCAATTTCAATGACTTTTTTGTGTTCTTGCTCCAAAATTGTGTCCAGAGTATTAAACCTGACATGACAACACTTCCAAATATTCTTTTAAGCTTAGTTTTTTTTTACTTTTCATTTCACTTTTGACTTCATTCAGAGCCTGAATTTTACACTTTAATACTAAACAAGCTGAGTTTGAACTTTTTATCCTTTTTTTTTTCTTTTGCATGTGTGTTTTCTACCTTATTTACATTGTATTATATATGAATTATATTTGTGTTTTTTCCTGAACTGCTGCATCAGATGTAGTATCCCCACACTAGCTTTTCTTTTTTGTCTCCACATGAAAGTCCCATCAGTCTGTTTAATGTGGAGCAGCTCAGTGTGTGAGAGCAGAGGGAAAAGAAAAGGGAGGGACAGCAGGAGGAAAAAAGAAGAAGAAGAAGAGAGAGAGAGAGAGAGAGAGTGGGAAGAGGAGGGGAGGGACGAGCGAGCAAATGGGAGGTGGAGCCAGGGAGAGAGAGAGGTAGAGAGAAAGTGAGAGAGAGAGAGAGAGAAAGAGAGAGAGGAGGATGACAGGAGATGTGGTTGTTGCCGCGGCAGCAGAGCAGGACAGATCTGAGACAGTAAAACAACACTCCTCCACTTCCTCCTCCTCTTCCTCCTCCTCCTCCTCCTTCTTTTTATTCCTCAATCCCGCCGTAAGCATCCACCTGGAAAAACCTGCTTCTGTTTTCTTCTTCTTGTTGTTCTACTACAACTACTACTACTATTACTACAACAAATTCTCTCAGCTTCTTCTTCTTCATCATCATCATCATCACCATCATCATCATCAGCGGTAAGTAGGATGAAAACTGCTCCAGATACACGGCTGCTACTGCTGAGAATAGACAAAAAAAAAAAAAAAAAAGGGGAGTAGAAGAGAAGTCAGGGATGGGACGGAACAGGATGGGATGGGATGGGATGGGATGGGATGGGATGGGTGGAGAGTTTAGAGAGTGGAGAAGAAGAAAATAGAAAGAGTTGTGAGAGGAATATTTGAAAGAAAGAGAAGAAACAATGTGAGAATTGTCTGAAAATGTTGGAAAAAAAAGAAGCTAAAAGTGGAGAAAATAATTAATGTTTGTGTGTTTGCGTGCATGTGTGCCATCATGGATGTGTGTGTGTGTGTGTGTGTGTGTGTGTGTGTGTGTGGTGTTGACGTAATCCAGTTTGTATGAATTAGTGATGAAGTTCTGTGTGTCTGCTATTAAGGGTTGTTAGCGTTCAGACACACACACATATATATACACACACACACACACACATATACACACACACACACACACACACTATGGTCATTAATATTCACACACCTTCTGCTTCTGGACTCCTACAAAACACCATTATATTCTTTCCTCTTGAACTCCACCAGACTTCATTCAATTTTTATACGGTTTTCGAGTCACGTTTGAGAGCCCAGTTTATATTTATTTAAAGGAGTCCAGACGATTTCACTTATATAACCCCCCCCCCCACGATTGGCATTCAGTTTTTCCGGATGATGCTCGATTAGGACGAGGGAAAGTGGGAAATAAAAGCAGGTGGAAAGAAAAAAGGAAGGGAAGTGTTTTTTTGTCTTGTTTCCAGTTGTAGTCTGGTGTGTTTTTATATTCACATGAGTCATTTTCAGACTTTTTCATTCTCTTGGCGTCTGCATCACAGTTCTAAAAAATAGTGCTTTTAAAATTAATTGGATTAATTCATCATCGTGATTCAAAATTTTAACTTTTTTTTTTTTTTACAGTTATGTAGAAATTCCTGAAGGTGTTGAATAAACATGATAATTACACATATATATGAATATTTTTGCATATGTTTTGGTAGTTTTTTTCAGTATTTAGATGATTTTTTCAAAAATTTTCATTGCTTTTTTGTGTTAGTTTAGTTTTTTTTGTAAATTTTAATGGATTTTTATCATGTTTAAATGTATTTTCTTCACATTTTAGTGCATTTTAGTGAAAATTTTGAGTAAAAAATAAAAAGCAGTCAACCAAACTAAAGTATTTTTCTGTTCATTAATGCACTTCCATCTTAAAATACCACATTAACACAAAACATCCCCAGTTTGCACATGTTAAGTGCAGACATATTCATTTTTTTTGCTTCGTTTGCTCGTACAAAATGAAATGCGATTATAAATGAATATTTAATCATAATTTTCAGACTTTTTCCTCTTGGCGTCTGCATCACAGCTCTAAAAACTAGTGCTTTGAAAATTAATGCATCTACATGGATTAATTCATCATCGTGATTAAAAATTTGAACAGTTTTTTTTTTTACAGTTTTGTAGAAATTACTGAAGGTGTTGAATAAACATGGTAATTACATGCATATATTAATATTTTTGCATATGTTTTGCTAGTTTTTTCTGTATTTAGATTTTTTTTTTTTTTAATTTTCATCGCTTTTTCGTGTTAGTTTAGTTTTTTGTCAATTTTAGTGGATTTTTAACATGGTTTAAATGTATTTTCTCCACATTTTTGTGCATTTTGTGAAATTTTTTTGTAAAAAATTTTTAAAAAGCAGTCAAAAACATGAAGTTTGTTTGCTCGTACAAAATTAAATGCGACTAATATTGATTATAAATTAATATTTTATCATCATTTTCAGACTTTTTCCTCTCTTGGGTTATGTTATTCTGATGTACACGTAACAGTTGTTTACAGTTTTGTAGACATTGTTGAAGATGTTTAATAAACATGCTAATTATATACTTATACGAATATTTTTGCATCTGTTTTGGAGTTTTTTTCTGTATTTAGATTATTTTTTTGAAAAATACGTTTTGGATTTTTAATGGCTTTTTTGTGTTAGTTTAGTTTTTTGTCAGTTTTAGTGGATTTTAGGATGGTTTATTTGTACTTTCTTTACATTTTTGTGTATTTTGTGAAAAAAAAACCCCCAGACAGAACAGTCAAAGTATTTTTCTGTTTGTTAATGTACTTCCAGCTTAAAATACTGCATTAACACAAAATATACCCAGTTTGAACTAACATGTTAAGTGCAGACATATTCACTTATTTTGCTTTGTTTAATATAGATTATAGAATTAATATTTAATCATGATTGATCAAAGTTAATCCAAAGCAACTCTATGATCTAATTAAAAATGTTAATAATTTGACTTTATTATGTTGCTTTCTCTTGAATTAGACCAGACTTCATTAAATTTTTATACAGTTTTCGAGTCACTTTTGAGAACCCAGTTTATATTTATTTAAAGGAGTCCAAACAATTTCACTTATGTAACCCTGAGTCGTGTTCATTTTTTTTATTCGGATGTTTGATTAGAATGAGGGAAAGTGGGAGAAAAAGTATCGACATGAGTCACTTTGAGCAGAGGTGGTAAAAGTACTCACATGTACTGAAGTAGAAGTACAGAAAAAAAACTCTGGTAAAAGTAGAAGTACTGATTCAACTGCTTTACTGAAGTAAAAGTAAAAAAAAATACAACTTCTCAATTGTAAGGAAGTAAAAAGTAAAGCTGAGTTTTTAGTGAATTTTATTTTATTTTTTTTACCATGGATGAAATACTTATTTAACCAGGAAAGATCAGAAAAGTTTAAAAAGTATCCAAAAATAAAATAGATAATGTGTTTGATCGCGTCATAGTTTAGTTGATATGGACAGGAAATGTAGGAAAATTGTCACAATTGAAATAAAAATTCATCATGAGATTAAAAATGTCACAATTATGAGATAAAAAGTCATAAATATGCGATAACTAATGCAGAATTATGATAAAAAGAGCTGAAATAATGAGATAAAATGGCAAAATGTATCTAAAAAGTCAGAATTATAATATATAAAGTCACAATTTTGCTCAGAAGTGTTTGTGTTTTTGAAATGTTAGCGTTCTGTCTAGTTGGAAAAAGTATAAAATACAAATAAAGTAAAGTACAGATACCTAAAAAAATCTACTTAAATGCAGTAATGAAGTACTTTTCCACCTCTTGTTTTCAGACTTTTCTCTACCGTATGTTTTTCTAAAAAGTGATGCTTCATATGGACAGAAAACAGGGAAAAACTGGGACTATTTTCAGCAGCGGATGAATCTACTGGGATGAACTGATCGGGCACTTATTTGTTCTGATGAGGCCCTGATAACATTAATGTGTTCTTCCTCTGGATGGTTTCAGAGATAACGCTGCATTCATGGCACTTTGGAACTAGTGGAATATCCAGTTACAGATGTGTGAATACCGGATTAACCCTTAAAGACCCAAACATCCAATAATTCTATCAATACATGTCAATAATTTATACACTACATACTCGGTGCTAAACTGCGTCTTGTTGTTGTTGTTTTTTTGTTACTGTTTTATTCTCTCTTGTCTGTACTTTCATGTTGTTTTGTTGTTTTTCACTCTTTTATTCTCTTTTTATATTTATACTTTTTTATATTCACATATCATGTACATATTACTTCGTTTCCTAGTCGTTTTTTTGTATTGAGCATTTGCACGAGAAGTGAGAGGTTGTAATTTCATCTCTGCTGCATGTTGTGCATTTGGCATATTTAACAATAATATGACTTTGACTTTGATATGACTCATCTTCTACAACTTTGATTCAACAACAACTGAAAAAAAACACTTTTTTTGCAGTTTTCTCTGTTTTTGATATAATATCCTTGAACATTAATATGATATTTTATCAACATTAAAACAATAATTAAATGAAATTCAGGAAAATACCTGATTTTTACTGATGACTTGCAAAATACATGAGATAGGATTATGATAAATGGTAATAAAGATACAAAGAAAATGTCATTTGGGAATGGACACAAGTATTGAGTATTTAAGGGTTAATAACTGTTGATTAACTAATCCTATCAATAAATGCCAATAATTGGTGTAAAATGCAGTTTGTCATCTTTTCATGGTCGTCAGATATGATGTTCAGAGGCAGAGATTACCATGGAAACGCTGTCATCTTCTATAACACTGATTCACCAGTAAAACCCATGGAGTTGGATCAATGACAGTGTTATGTCAAATTATTGATATATTTGATTGAAAAAGTCACTTTTTCTGGACTTTTCTCTGTTTTTGATATAATATCCTTCAACTTTAATATGATCTTTCATGAATATCGATACAATAATTCAGGGAAATATCGAATTTCTACTTATAAAATCTAAAATACAGAAGGTAACATTTTAATAAATGGATATAAATGACTTCAGAAAAGATAAGTATAGAGAAACTTTAATCAGGGAACTGATTTACTAGCAATTGAAAAAAAAATACTTGTTTTGCAGTTTTCTCTATTTTTGATATAATGTCTTTAAAAATTAATATGATATTTTATCAACGTCAAAACAATAATTAAATGAAATTCAGGAAAATACATGATTTCTACTAAAATACATAAGATAAGATTATAATAAATGGTAATAAAACACTTAAAGGTTAGATACAAAGAAAATGTCATTTGGGAATGGACACAAGTATTGAATATTTAAGGGTTAATAACTGTTGATTAACTAATCTTATCAATACATGCCAATAATTGGTGTAAATTTGACACCAAAAATGACACAGTTGGACATTTAGAGGCAGAGGTAAATTTTCATTTTCCATTTTTCCTATTGACAATTGGGAAGGTTTTTTTGTTCCCTATGATATTTAGCAGCATAGAATGAGCATAAATGAGCTTTTAACATAACATCGCTACACCTTTTTTTTTCTCGGTGACTAACTTAAACCAGTTAATGAGGCTCAGTGGTCGGTCAAGATTTTTTATGAATTTCGCCACCCCTAATAATAATAATAATATTAATAATAATAATGGATTGGATTTATATTGCGCTTTTTTGGCCACTCAAAATACTTCACATTAGTGACCCCATTATTCATTCGCTCTCACACGCTCCCTCTGATGGTGGTAAACTACATATGTAGTACACAACAATCTATTTAATGTGTAATACTGAGACACTTGGTTGGGGATAAATACTAAACATTTGTATCATTGTATAACAGAGTATGTAAAAATGCTATGCTAATGTGACAACGGAAATTTAAAATCATCAGAATGTGTTGTAGGTGGAGGTCTTGTATTAGCCTGTTGACGGTTTCTTGCCTCTTCCTGGTAAAGATGCACTGTGGGACTCTTTTTATGACTTCTGTGATTGTACGCTTTAGTATACTAAAATAAATAAATAAATAAATATGTACCCACAGCTGCTCTGGTGCAGACTGACAAAAGCGTGGCAGCCATTTTGCACCTCTGACCACCACCAAACATCACCAGTGTGAGTAGCACTGGAGGCAAGGAGGTAATAGTAGCCTCGTGCTAGCCTAATAATAGCCAACAAAAGTACTATACCGTGATATATACCGAATTATACCAGGATATATATTTTTGGCCCATTCCTAGTTGTGGTCCATATCTTCTCTGGTGTTCTCTGGTGTTGTTTGTCATCTATGGCGCCAACTGGAAGAATGCCAATGGGAAATTGTGTGTAGCGCCACCCAGTGTTTGGGAGTGGAACGATAATTGTAATGTGTTTGCAGGTAAAGTGAGTTTTGTCAGTTAAATCCTGAGCAGGATCATAGACAATAGTTGGACTTAGATGTAAATGTCAAAGTACTGAGTGTTTCTGGTCAGGGTGGGACAGAATACTGAGTTGAATGTATAAAAAAAACTGAGGCAGATGAAGGAAAAACTGCAGCAGAGCACCATGGTGATGAGATCAATGATCCGAACGCCAACACATGGTGATTTTCAGTCGGTTTGGTTTAATCCTCAAACTTCCACCTCTGCTGTTCTGGATCTAACTTCCATGTTTTTAGAATGATCCAACACGACACAACTATCACAACATACAACATATTTGATCTGTGTGTGTGTGTGTGTGTGTGTCTGCTGCAGTGAAGTGCTGCTCACTGATGGTCGTCTAATGGTTTCACACAAACACTCAGACTGACCGTGCATGTGTGTGTGTGTGTGTGTTTCCAGTCCTCACACACTCTGCTCATCCTGCTCTTTACTTCTCTACATCCTGCTCTACTTCTATAGAATGTTTCTAAGTTCTAGCCAACCTCTTACACTGCCCCCCCCCTCTCTCCAGAGGAAGGGTTTTTTTTTCTTGGTTCAGCTTTTTTTTTTTTTGTCAGTTTGTCTCTTTGTCAGGAATGTTATGTAAAAACTACACGACCAATTTCCATGAAATTATTAGGAAAGGTGCAATGTGGTCCAGAATAGATCCCATGGAATTTTGGTGAATGTAGGTCAAAGGTCAAGGTCACCAAAAATATGTTTTGTCAATTATCAGAGATAGGGCAAATGAGGAATTTCCTTTTCATTCCCTGTATTTTCACTTTTACATAGAGCTTCTTTTTCTCTCACTGTTGTTGTGCATTGACATCAGAACCTTGAAAGACAAATTCTCTAACCTCACTCATGTTCTCTGGCTGCTCACGCAACCATCTGAGTACCATGAGGTTCAGGTTTTCTTTAAAGGAAACAAAGGAGCCAATCAGTGTCGCCGGGTGGGACTGTGGCTGGTGTGACGTAAAGCGTCACGGCTTAAGTTCAACGTGAGTGGCTGAAGCAGCGCGTCAGTCAAGATGATGGACAGGTTCTTCATCTTATCACATGCAAGGATTTTAGGTCCCTCCTTTGAAAATGGACCGGTTGCAGAAGGGTCCCAGATAGCATGTGGTGACAGTCAAGCTACAAATTGGATTTATATAGCACTTCTTTGGCCACTCAAAGTACTTCTCATTAGTGACCCATTATTCATTCACTCTCACATGCTACCTCTGGTGGTGGTAAACTACATACAAAGCCACAGCTGCCCTGGGACAGACTGACAGAAGTGTGGCAGCCATTTTCCACCTACGCCCCAGCCCCTCTGACCACCACCAAACATTCATACACAGTGTTAGTGACATTGGAGGCAAGGGACTAGTGCTGGTCTTTCAATTGTGTGTCTTGTGTGTATAGATTCTGACCTATTGTTGACCCAAGAGGTCAGGGGTCACTGGGTCAATAGCTAAAAATTCAAATGGACTACAACAGAAAACAAACAGTGGAGATAGAGACAGATTATTATTGACAGATAGGAAACCTGGCTTGGGCTTCAAAATGGCATCATGACCTTTGACCTTGAGTGAACTTGAAAGGTCAAAATGAAGGTTACAAGATTTTCAATGGCCGTGATGCCAAAAAGACTGGTGAGGAAGTATTCGGTTACTATTGTCGATACATAGGAAACAACATGTAGGCTCCAGAATGGTGTAATAACCTTTGACCTTGGGCAACCCTGAAAGGTCAAACCCATTATTTCATGTTTTGAGAGGGAGATGTCCGTTAAGAACTAAAATATTTGCGAAGGGTGGGTTTCGTTGTGCCTGGTACCACTCCTTCTTCTTTTTCTCATTAGTATAATAATCTTCAGCCATCTTTCTACGACACGATGGTTGTTTTTTTTTTTTTTCGCTCAAACAGTCAGTGCGAATGTCACTTCCTACGTCAACCTGTTGTTGAGTCACTTCTGCTTTTATCTGTTCCGTCTCAGTCGTACGTTGGCCTCGGTCGGATCAGTGGACGTGAGGTTCTGACCTGACAGATGTTGTTTGTGTTTGTGTTGTGACCTGTTGCGTAACCGGGTGCAGGTTTTGCTTTTGTTCCCGTATGTATCGGGTGCCGTCACGTGTCGTATCGGTGTTAATGAGCGTAAGTGGCCGAGCGCTTATGATGCAACCCCCGCTCCCTTCTCCACAACTTAACTGTTAATCTGCTCATGTATATGTGATGAGTAAACAGGCTGTGGTTACTAACACTGTGGCCTGTCAGCAACACAGCATTAATAAAGCAGGATGGGAGTTTTTCTCACACCACATTGAGTCCTCCACAGGCTGAAATGTCAAAGCTGAGCCTGACACGTACCTCCGTTTTTGGTCTGGTTTCACTCAAACATCTGCTCAGTCACTAGGTACTGGCGTCTCCCCCCAGATAATTTCATACCCCCCACTTTTTCCTGGTCTCACCTACTTTTTATTTCAGTATAAATGGTTACTGTCGGTAGCAACCGCGCCACAATATCTATGGTTTAAACTGTGACATTTACTTGTTTATTTTTTTTTTTTATTATTTTCGGCCATATATTACTTTTTTTTTAATATAAAAAATGTAATCATGAATGGATAATTGTTCGTTAATTTTCCCATGATAGATGGTAGCACTCCTGAAGCTAACTTTTTTTAATATTCCCTTTATTGGTGAGTCTGTTTGCTCATGAAATAATAAATAAATATAGATTAAATATTCATATTTCATCACGATTAATCCAAAGGAACCCTGTGATTAATTTTAATTAAAAATGTTAATGCTTCGACAGCTCTTTATAAAGAAAACAACAAATGACCTGCATTTCTGTTTGTGTTTTCCGCTTTAAAAATTCAACATGCACTTAACAAATGACTAAATATATAGAATAAAGTTACAAGTACAAAAGCACTTGGACAACGCAGACCTCCGCCAAGGCAGAGGTTCAGGTTATGTTTCGGAGCTCTATTTCCAACGTACAGTACATACAATACATGTAACAGATCACACTCCTGCTTTAATGGCATTTCTCTGTTAGAGGTTCTGAAGGTTAATGGAATGACCAAACATCGCATACATTATTTAACTTTATCCTCTTCTGTTACCCTTTTCATTTAATTATCATTTTTACATTTTTAAAAGCGAGTATTAGTTAGCTTCAGGAGCGCTATATTACCGTCTTATACACATAAGAAGGTTTTTTTCCCCTTTATCGTCAGTTGTTCTGTTTGTATTCACTCATAGTAATTCCTTGTCAAAATATTCACTTTTTATCTCATAATTTTCACTTTTTATCTCATAATTTTCACTTTTTATCTCATAATTTTTACTTTTTATCTCATAATTTTCACTTTTTATCTCATAATTTTTACTTTTTATCTCATAATTTTTACTTTTTATCTCATAATTTTCACTTTTTATCTCATAATTTTTACTTTTTATCTCGTAATTTTCACTTTTTTTCTCATAATTTTCACCTCTTATCTCATGATTCTGACTTCACTTAATGCACTTTATAATCTAAAACCTAAAAAATAAACCGTTCATTGACAGTGCTCCTTATAGTGACTAAATATTGTCATCAACGAACCTTTATCACATGACAAAAACGAGACAAAACGACAGTAAACATAAATGTCGGTCTTGTGATGATAACTACAATTAAATATATAATGCAGTTATAAATGACCAATAAAAACCAAACAAAATGTGGCTGAAGAAATAAAAAACATTCTCAAAATTAGACTTTATTGTAATTCTTTTAGCCGTGTTCTTTTAAAAAAATTTTTATTTATTATTTTATTGTTGCTGTCTGTCACGAGGAAGTCATCAAATTATGTCCCAACTAATGTCAACATCATGATTACTCCCATGACGTGAGCGCAAGAGGTCAAAACACTCGCCTCATTCCATCGCTCATGTTTCCAGTCTCAGATGTTCATGAGCGTAAGAGAAGGTCTGTTTACTTGTAAGAGAGAAACGTTGCATATGTTACCTTTAAGTGAGGGGGGGTTGTGGGGGTGGGGGGGGGCTGAAGCCTCTGTCACATGTGTTTTACTACTGTTTACGGCCCTGTTAAAATCTGGCATTACCATCCGTCCAATCGCTCGCATGCAGGTTCAGAACACATTCAGGCTCCTTTTCACCACACATCCATATCCCATCACTCAGGATGCATTGGAGGTGGGGGGTGGGAGGGTGGGGGGGGGGGTGGGTGGAGGTCTGGGATGCGTACAGTACGTCCACGGTCTGAAATGAGAAGCTTCGGGGGAACACGTTGACGGAGTGTCGACTCAGCTCCTACGGTGTGAAGTGAAACCGAATCATATGAAACTATCAGAAAGATTCTCACAGCTGGTCTGTGTTTATGTTTGTGTAAATGATCAACGTTAGGGAAAGAATCAGCTTCATTAACCCATGACGACCCAGTGCTGTTTCTGTGTGAAGTTTACATTCTGTTGAACCTTCCTGTTGTGGTTTATCATCATTTATTATAATATCGTCCTCTGTATTTTGCATTTTTTTCAGCGTAAATCATGTCATTTAGAAGCTTTGTTCCCTCTGATAAAGCTGCACTAAACCATTTATGATGTTTGTGTGTTCTGTCATGTGGATATAAAACAATAATGATAAACATTATAATATAGTTTTATATTGGGATAAATATCACTGCATTGGTTAGTTTGGTATCTATCTATCTATCTATCTATCTATCTATCTATCTATCTATCTATCTATCTATCTATCTATCTGTCTGTCTGTCTGTCTGTCTGTCTGTCTGTCTGTCTGTCTGTCTGTCTGTCTGTCTGTCTGTCTGTCTGTCTGTCTGTCTGTCTGTCTATCTATCTATCTATCTATCTATCTATCTATCTATCTATCTATCTACCTACCTACCTACCTACCTACCTACCTACCTACCTACCTACCTACCTACCTACCTACCTACCTACCTACCTGAGGTTACAACAACCTTGACCTTTGGTAACAGAATTCAATTCAATGTTGAAGGAATTCTGTCCTGATATAAAGTAATGGACAGATGAATGGATGGATGGATGGATGGATGGATGGATGGATGGATGGATGGATGGATGGATGGATGGATGGATGGATGGATGGATGGATGGATGGACGGATGGACGGATGGATGGATGGACGGATGGATGGATAGATGAAATGAGGGATGGATGGTCGGACAGATGGATGGATGGACGGACGGATGGGTGGATGAAATGAGGGATGAATGGACGGATGGATGGGTGGATGGATGGATGAAATAGGAATGGATGGAAGGATTGGATGGATGGATGCATGCTTAGTGATTGGGAATTTTGACTTTTTATCTCATTTAAAGTTTAATTTAGCAGAATAACAGTGTGTTTTGTTTCGTGTTACAACTCAACAAGGTTGAGAGTTATTGTGACTGTTTAGCTTCACTTAATGTGCCTTATATTTGAAAACATTTTTTAAAATAAATAAACCATTCATTGACCGTGCACATTATATTGTAGAAAATATGATAATTAAAGCATTAAACTTAACATTGACACTAATTAAACATGGACATTAATCAGATGTAGGACACTATGTTTACAGATGCTCATATCTAATTTCACAAAAAGGAAACAGGGGTGTTCGCCTAGGGGACCACATTGACCAGAACTGGCCCTGTGGACACGTAATCTAATAAAATAGAATAGAATAGACTTAATTGTCACTGCAAAAAAAGCCAATAGCTCATAGTTTTGGCTTTTTATCTCATAATTTGTACTTTTTAACTCCTATTTTTTACTTTTTATCTCATAATTTTGAATTTTTATCATAATTTTGGCTTTTTATTTCATAATTTTAACGTTTTAACTCATAATTTTGTTTTTTTTATCTGATATTTTTGGCTTTTTATCTCACAATTTTGACTTCACTTAATGCGCCTTATATATGAAAAACACTCATAAAAAACATTCTTTGACAGTGCGCCTTATAGTCCAGTGCACCTTATAGTGTGGAAAATACAGTAATTCCATCATGTGTTTCAGTCTAATACAGTGATTGATTGTAAACTATTGGTGCAGGGTCTTAAATGGACATTGGACAAAAAAAAATGCAGTTCCTGCCTTTTTTCTTTGTAGGACAGAATCTGTCCCAAACATAACTTTAGTGTAAAAAACAAAACAAGAGACTGAAGCATCGTCTCCATCCGTGGACAGTCTCATTGATTGGCCATTACAGAGCCTTGTTTCCTAGTCATCGATCAGTAATCAGAAACATGTTTTCTGCCTCATTGATCAGTGATTGTTGTCCTGTTATTGATCGGTTGTACGGTGCAGCACAGACAGACGGATATCACCTGCACAAATATGTGTCACATCAGCAGCAGATCAGGTTGTATCTACTGCTTCTGTCTAAAAGAATATTCAAAATATGACACGTGTAATTCATCTGTCAATATTTCAGATTGAGTTTGTATTTTCATGATACTTTCTGTCTGTTTTCACACTCACTCAAAAACAGCCTAAAAATTGCCCTTTATTTTCAGAGTTAATTAAACTATAAAGACCCAAATATCCACTGGTGACCAAAACCATTTACTGATCGAAACTGTTTAATACCTGATGATCCACTAATTATATCAATTGATGTAAAATGCGGCAAATAAAGTAAAACCCATGGAGTTGGATCAATGGCAACAGTGTTGCCATTGATAGATTTTATTGAAAAAGTCAATTTTTCTGAAGTTTTCTCTGTTTTTGACATAATAAACCTTTAATATGATGATCTTTTATGATACAATAATTCAGGAAAATACCGGATTTATACTAAAAACATGGTTCGTACATTTTGAAAAAAAATTAAGTTTTGGAATTTGATTGAAAATTCCAGGCCTGGAAAGGTTTTGGAAAAGTAAAACGACCCATAATAATATTAACCTGACTGTCGCCAGATGGTATCTCACAATACCATCTGGGACTCTTCCACAACCATTCCGTTTTCAAAGGAGGGGCCTTATCTAAAATCATTGCATGTGATTAGATGAAAAATCTGTCCATCATCTTGACTGACACGTCGCTTCATCCACTCATGTTGAAGTCAAGCTGCTTAATCGGTGAAAATAGTTTTCATCAGGTACATACACATCAACAGAAGGGGTTTAAATTTACCATTTATATATGACGTTTATTGATAACCACATCTGCTACGATGTCCACCAAGTTCTTCTGGTAAACGTCGTAGGAAAACATGGTTCTACATTTATCCTTCAGCCATAATTCGGGGCTAACGAACACTAACTGCTAACATCTGTTGCAGATGTGGTTGTCATTTCTTCCTCCCAGTTCCATTACTGTCAGCCCTAGTTTACCAGCCTCTACCAACACAACCAGGGGGGTACCACAATAACCATGGGCTTCTGCACTGGTACTATTTCTTTATCCACCAGTGGATCCATCTGATAGATCAAACTGTTGACAAACCTGGTCAGAAGAAGAGTGAAAACATCATTTCCATTAACAAACGCTTCCAAAGCCGTCCTCTGTTCATCTTTTAAAGAATGAACATGTGGTAGAGTCGACAAAACACTGGAAATAACCAAGTCTATATGGACCCTCAGATAACTAACACATGCTGCCGTTGTTTTGTATCTGAAAAGATTACACTGAAATGGCATCATCTTCTATAACACTGATTCACTGGTAAAATCCATGGAGTTAAATCAATGACAGTTGATGTAAACACTGGGTTTATGTTCAGTTAATGATAGATTTGACTGAAAAAGTCAGTTTTTCTTAAATTTTCTCTGTTTGTAATACAATAAATCAACAAATACAAATGAGGAAATACAATCATGAATGTAGGAATAAGTATATAAAGAAATATATCAATAAATATCTCCATTTAAAAAAAGCATTCATAATTGAGAAAAATAAATAAATAATTAAAATATGGAAATGAAAATATAAAACATAAGCATTTATTTAGTTATAATTTAATTTTTCTCTCATAATTTCTAGACAGTAGATCTTCAATTTTCACTTGTTCTAAGGGCAGATTAGTTTTGGCTTGAACTAATGGGAAAAAAATCTCCCATTGGAACAAGTGAAAATAATCTGGGAAGATTCAGATTTTTGTTACCCTTTATTTAACAAAGACAAATGAAGAAATCCTTCTTTCCATCTGTGGCCTGACAGATAAATGCTTAATAATCACTTGGGAATCATTAGGATTTACTGAGTTGCAACTTTATTTGATACTTTGAAATCACTAGGAGGGTGTTTTGAACCGTCCAAAGCAGTTTTTTGAAGTCCATAAAAATCCTGGAGACAAGTCTTTCACTCAGCGGTGGGACAGGAAATCCACTGACTCAGGATCAGCTCTCACACGGTAATAACCATAAAACCAGCAGACGACCCATTACTGGAAGGATGGAAGCTGCCCGGCGCGAGGGGAAACGCTGACCCCAGAGCTGTGGCAGCGGATTAAAAGCATCATGTGGACGCCGTAAATATGTAATGTCCACCCAGAAACACATGATGTCAGCAGGGATTCCCACAGACGGAAACCAGGGTGGAACTTTTAGAAGGGAAAGGCCCTCGTTTTACTTTTATAGGTGGTTGTTTAGGTATATTCACATCATTTTTTTCACTTTATGCAAACAAGGGGTCTCAAACATGCGGCCCAGGGGCTAAATGTGACCCGCTGAAGGTTCCAATGCGGCCCCTGGGATGAATTTACAAAGTGCAAAAATTCCAGTTTAGGGCTGTAAAAGTCATTTTAGTTCAGGTCCCACATACATATGATCCACAGTAAAGTAGGTTATAACAAACCTACAGAAAAATTATTACTCTAGAGTTTCTTATTGGTTTGCTAAATTTAATTGATAAATTATAAATACTCCATTATGACAAATAATGACATTTTTGTCTTCATTTTAGTGTGAAAAATTACATTAAATAATTAAAATATTTACATTACTAAGCTATCCTTTTACAATACAGTTTGAATAACCTGAGCAAATCTGAAAAACGTCTAAAAAAGTGTCTAATAAAAATTGAGCACAATTTTGACTGTTTACTACCTGTTTGATTTGTAGTGTTTTTGTAGATCCATAATGCACATGTAGAAATGATAAAAATGAGGCATAATATTAACATTTCATTCATTTTTCTAAGTAAATTTCAGTTTGTTGACATATTTCTTGTTTGGATTGTTTCTAAAACTTTGGATAATAATGGATTTTTTTGGCACTAAAACAAACAAATATTTGGAGTTGTCATTATTTATAGTTTATTGAGCTGTTTTTTTAAACTGGTGCAGCCCACTTGAGATCAAATGGGAGTTAATGTGGCCCTGAAATAACATGAGTTTGAGACCCCTGATTTAAACGATAGCGATGTCCCAATTTGGATTATTTTGTGTCCGATCAGATTTCTTTATTTATTTACTAATTTTTTTGGGATTAGTTTTGCCAATACTGATCTGATATCGATCAGATATTGACTTTTTACACTGAAATTTTGATTCAAATGTACTATAATTATTTATCGGTTATGTTTTCACCAGGGTTTGTCTGTTTGTCCGAACTGTTTGCAAGATAACTGAAATGATTATGGACAGATTTGGATGAAATTTCCAGGAAATGTTGATACTGGCACAATGAACAAATGATAAAATGTTGTTGTTGTTGTTGTTGTTGTTGGTGGTGGGTTGGAGGTGGGGGTACATGTCTCTTTTATTCAGAAGAAGACACTGGACTAGAGCTGGGAATATTTGACCCAACCTGATGGGACGAGACCAGACCCGGCTGGTTCGGGCATAAATTTTATCATTTGAACCCAGAATCCATTGTGGACCTGGACCAGTTCAGGTCTGACATTTAAGGTCCATTTCATGCTGTACCATGGAGTCCTTCCTGCAGACGTACACACCCATCACTGTGACTAACTGGTTTTACACGTTCAATAAAACATGTAGTTTTCGTTGCAGCCATCTTTATTGTGTTCATTGTGTCACAGATGACAGCTAGCATATTATCGTATTAGCTTCAATAGCATTAGCTTATACAGTACAACATGCTAACATCTACCCGAACTTTACTGTGATATCTCACCTTGTGCCATCTACACACAGTAATAAACCAGGAATAGATGATTAAAAAAGAGAAAAAGAAGCAGAGATGGCAAATTTGGCACGGTTACCTAGCAACACAGCGGCAAAAAAAAAACACCGACTACGTTCATAACCGTCAGTGGTGCGTTCAATAGCGTGGGACATTTGAAAACTTACAGAAAAGGAGTTATTCCTGAACAAATATAACCAAACAATCAAATAAACAATTAAACTGTGTGGGCTTTCTAATAATTAACTATTATTAACTATAACAATAACAATAACAATAATTAACAATAATTTAGAGAGACTGCTCATATGAGTCATTTAAGTCAGAGATTCTGCTCTAACAACTAAGCTGAACTTGTACCTGTTAAGACAAATAAGTTTATGTTCCATTGACCTATTTGCTGTGAAGAATCCAGAGAGGGTTATTTGATTGTAGCTTTCTGGAAAATAATACATTTTTACATTTAGGCATTCCTGCATTCATCACACTTTTTCTGTTACAAACTGACCCCGGCCCCTCATCTGAGAAGGGAACAGTTATGTGGCCCTCACAGGAAATAATTTGGGGACCCCTGATCTATAGTCTGTCCATCCATGGAAGTGGATCTGTCCTTCAGTGTGGTTCTCCTCAACATTTCTTCTTTTTTCCATTGGGTTTTGAAGTTTTTTCTTGCCGAGAAGGAGGGTCTAAGGACAGAGGATGTTTGGGACTTTTCATATATTTCTGTAGTTGATTGTGTTTCTGTAAAAATTTTGTTGTGATTTGGGGCTTTATGAATAAAATTGAATTGAATTAAATTAAAATAGTCGTTAGTTGGAGACCTCATTTTAAGTGTGGTGAGACTTTTGGACTAGAAATGAGAAAAATAGACTTGGTAAGATTTAGATTTTTGCACACATTATGGTTTTGCATCTTGTTCTTCTTGTTCTTCATGAATGGAAGCTGTAGATGTTGGCACATTGGATTTTCTTTGCTCTGTTCTTTCTTGAGCTAATGCAGTCACTTCCTTGTACTCGACCTCTGACACCTTAGATTTCACTGGTGGTGATTTTCATCTGTGTTTAACCTCCATCTGTTTTACAAACGTGCCTCTGAAGACCAGTTATCTTCCAGTCTGTGGCCTTTTTGACACCTGTGATGCACAGTCTTATATGTGTTTGTGATATTTTTGGATCTCCTGGCAGTCTGAGGAGGTTGTTTTAAGACTTCAGACTTTGCAGGAAACACAGAATCATGACACGGGCTGTTGTTATGTATTTGTTGTGTTGCTAAGCTGACCGTTTGGCTGGAGAACGGAAGTAAAAATCAACCAAACAGCCTTTTTATTTGTATCAGATTTGACTGATTGTGATTCGTGCTCCTGTTTGAATTCTTCCTGGTCTGTTGGAGTCGTGTGGACAGTGATTCTGCTGCTGTTGGCTTTTATGTGTGGGTGTTTGTACAAGAGACGAGAGCCAAAAACCTGCTGCTTCAGACAGAGGCTGAATAAGAGGCTGATGAAGACAGTTTTTATTTTACCTTAGTTCCACAACAACTTACTGTCATACAGTACCCCATCCATCCATCCATCCATCCATCCATCCATCCATCCATCCATCCATCCATCCATCCATCCATCCATCCATCCATCCATCCATCCATCCATCCATCCATCCATCCACCCACCCATCCACCCATCCATCCACCCACCCACCCACCCACCCACCCACCCATCCACCCATCCATCCATCCATCCATCCATCCATCCATCCATCCATCCATCCATCCATCCATCCATCTATCCATCCATCCATCCATCAATCCACCCATCCACCCATCCATCCATCCATCAATCCACTTATCCACCCATTCATTCATCCATCCATCCATCCATCCATCCATCCATCCATCCATCCATCCATCCATCCATCCATCCATCCATCCATCCATCCATCCATCCATCCATCCATCCATCCATCCATTCATCCATCCACCCATCCATCCATCCACCCATCCACCCATTCACCCATCCATCCATCCATCCATCCATCCATCCATCCATCCATCCATCCATCCATCCATCCATCCACCCATCCATCTGTCCCTCATTTCATCCATCCATCCATCCACCCATCCATCCATCCGTCCGTCCATCCATCCATTCATCCATCCATCCATCCTATTGTTACTTTATATCAGGACAATATTCCTTCAACATTGAATCGAATTCTGTTACCAAAGGTCAAGGTTGTCGTAAACTCAGATAGTTAGATAGATATAGATAGATAGATAGATAGATAGATAGATAGATAGATAGATAGATAGATAGATAGATAGATAGATAGATAGATAGATAGATAGATTACTGCTACTATTATTTGAAATATCTCCTTATTTCCACACATATTTTGGGAATCAAACTAATAATGTAAGGCAGAGTGTTTCACAAAAGTAAACACAAATACAAAATGATTCCTGATTTCTATGCATTTAAATGGGCAGGTTTTGTGTGTAACGTGAGTGGACACTACGGGTTACACATGAAAAATCCACATGTCTGGGTTACAAAAACCACTAGCATTTTTAGTTATAGTTTATATAAGACCATTTACAGCACAGAACATGCATACTTGAATTGCACAGCTAATTAATTATGAAGATGTACATGTCTATTTCCCAAGTGGTACGCTACGTCTGGCTATTTTAAACTGACGCTGGAACAACATATCCAGGCAGTGTCGTCTATGAGCTGCAGGTTTGACTGGTGGTCGAGACGCAACATCAGTCGTTCTACTTGCATTGTTACCAAAAGTTTGGCTTCTTTGAGAGAGAGAGAGAGAAAGGATGATTGTTCTTGTTTAAAAGGTAGATGCTAGATTGGAACGGTTGGACGGACGGTGGGCGGGACTAAGGTCCGGTCGTTCTGTGCAGTTGCTAATGTTGTGCGTAAATGGCTGTGTGTGTGTGTGTGTGTGTGTGTGTGTGTGTGAGCCGACAAAGCAAGTGTTTTCTTTTGTCTGTGACTGACTTCAACCAGTTAATGAGGCTCAGTGTTTGTATGAAAGGTGCTATAAAAATAAAGAATATTATTATTATTATTATGTTGATTTTTGTAATTTGTATTTGATTGCTTCAACCTCCAACTTTAATTCAACCTCCAACTTTAATTAAAATATTATTTTAAGTCACTTCATCCACTCCGTAGTCTCTGTGGCTACAACCACCATCCACGCATCTCTAGTATCTGTATAACAGACTTATGATCCACACACACACACACACACACACACACACACACACAAATGTCGTAAAATAGATTTTTTTTTGTATGCAGTATGTTGAGTCTCACTGGTGGCAAGAAACAAACTGAATCAACAGTAATGCGTATTGATGTGAAACCTTCAAGTGTTGCGCAACTTTATGCAGAAAACATGGCACTGCAGTGTGTAGTTGTCAAAGGCTGTGTGTGTGTGTGTGTGTTTGTGTTTAGTGGTGTTTGAAGCAGCTGAATGCGAAGGAAGCAGTCAGCCTGAAAGTTCATTCATAATTCATCAACACACACTTGAGGTTTTTACCGAAGCAGGTGCAGAAAGGTGTGTTCACCAGGTTTTTTTTTTTTTTTAATGTACGTCCACGTATTTAGAGGGTGTTCCTCCCAAGACGTGGCTGAGTTCATCCAGTTTGTTTTCCATCGACATAACGTTAAAACCTGACTTTCCTAAAACAGTCATTGCATTAAAAACGTGACTTTCCTTCATCAGCGTGACTTCACACTGTTATTTTTAGGCTGTTAAGTGAGTCTGGCTGAAACCGAACTTGTGTTTGAGAAAAGGAGCCTCATGTTGTATTTATTTATAGCTTTGGACTGTGTTCCAGTTTGGAGGTTTTCTATAACTGTGTTAAAAAAGAGTGTTTCCTCATATACATTGTTTGCCCAGAGCGACACATTTGTTCTTTGTAAAACGGACGGAAACACAAGTTTTAACAAAAGCAACATAAAAATCTAACACTGGCTGTCACTGCCTACTTTAAACCGCTCTGCAGCCTCCACAGATAATGAGATGAATAATTACAAATAAACCAAACAGGGTTACACAGGGTTTGTAAGTTGGATTCTATTTTTTGCCTTTCCAATAATAAATCAACTTTACCTTAATGAAATTTGTTTTTTTACGGATGCATTATTTAAACTCTTATACGCGCATTGTTATCATATTAAACTTTTTTTTTTCTAAATAGTTTTAAGTGTAGAGAAGCTAGAAAGTCAATGTTCCTCTAAAAAACAGGCTCTTGGCAAGAAAACCAGTTCCAGTAGTGGCGATAGTTTGTAATTTTGGTACTGAACATTTATGTCAGGACCTGTGGGGGAGGTTAATGTCACAAACTATAGCTAAAACTTTATGACCATTTAGGACACGGGTGTCAAACACACGGCCCTCAGGCTAAAACCGGCCCCCTAACGGTACCACTGCGGCCCACACTGATAGAATTTACAGAATGTATTGACTATGGAATCTCTGCCGTCATTGGAGATTTTTAGGAATATAATTAATAATATATACACAGTGGACTGTCATTGTTTTTAAACCTACTCCACAGAGCTTTTTATCAGCTACTGATACTTTATGTAAGTCTGTCTCCTTTATGTGTCATATTTGTTTATTTCTCCCTGATATATGTTATTGTGTTGTCTCTGTCTGAAACCATTTTGACCAGGACTCCCTGGAAGAAGAGACACTTGGTCTCAATGGGACAATCCTGGATAAATAAAGAATATTAACAATCAACAATTCAGATGCAGAATATTTATTGTCATTGTCACAAAAGAACAACAAAACTTCACTGGAGCATCCATATCTAAAATTCACACAATAAAAATAAATAAAACTAGAAAAGCACTCTGAGAACACAGACCTCCGCCAAGGCAGACCCCCCTATTCTACTCTACTCTACTCTACTCTACTCTACTCTACTCCATTCTACTCTACTCTACTCTACTCTACTCTACTCTACTCTACTCTACTCTACTCTACTCTACTCTACTCTATTCTACTCTATTGTATTCTATTCTATTCTACTCTACTCTATTCTACTCTTTTCTACTCTACTCTATTATATTCTACTCTACTCTACTCCATTCTACTCTGCTCTATTCTATTCTACTCTATTCTATTCTACTCTACTCTATTCTATTCTACTCTTTTCTACTCTACTCTATTCTATTCTACTCGACTCTACTCCATTCTACTCTACTCTATTCTATTCTACTCTACTCTATTCTACTCTACTCTATTCTACTCTTTTCTACTCTACTCTATTCTACTCTACTCTACTCCATTCTATTCTACTCTATTCTACTCTACTCTTTTCTACTCTTTTCTACTCTACTCTATTCTATTCTACTCTACTCTACTCCATTCTACTCCACTCTATTCTACTCTACTCTATTCTACTCTACTCTACTTTACTCTACTCTATTCTACTCTACTTTACTCTACTCTACTCTACTCTACTCTACTCTATTCTACTCTACTCTACTCTACTTTACTTTACTCTACTCTACTCTATTCTATTCTATTTTATTCTATGGAGTTGAATGGGTTAAACAGTGGGACTCAGTGTGATTCAAACCAAACCTAAGTCAGGAAAATCTTTATTGGTGCCACTGAGGACTTGATGCAATAAACCTGCGACAATAACTTTTCATCTGACGAGTTTTGCAGGAAACTTTATTGTCGTAGGTTTATTGAATGAAGAACGCAGAGGGAGACCTGGAGACAGAGACCGTCGGTGTTTTTCCTCAACAGGCCAAGGCATAAAAACATCTTTAATAACCTGCAACCTTATATCTTCATCTTAAACACCTGATTTCAGCTCTGTGAGTCTGTCAGGGGACGTTAGAGGCAGGAGGGGAGGATCGATAAATGCCAGACATGACGCACACTCACCTCGTAACGGGGAGGACGTTTTTTTCTGCAGATACGAAGAAATTCACAACAAAACTGACAATGATTTAATTGTTTGTTTTTTTCTATAGCGTGTCAGAAAACAGAGGGGAAGCCTGTTGTAGTTCACATCAAAGATTATACGGATGGATGGATGGATGGATGGATGGATGGATGGATGGATGGATGGATATATGGATGGATATATGGATGGATGAATGGATGGATATATGGATGGATGGATGGATATATGGATGGATGGATGGATATATGGATGGATGGATGGATATATGGATGGATGGATGGATGGATGGATATATGGATGGATGGATGGATGGCTAGATGGATGGATGGATGAACGATCATATAAGGTAGATCGATGAACATACAGGATGGATGAATGATAGATGGATGGATGGATGGATGGACGGACATATAAGATGGATGGATGGGCGGATGAATGGATGGATGGATGAATGAACGATCATATAGGGTGAATAAATGAACATATAGGATGGATGAATGATGTATAGATGGATGGATGGATAAATATATAACGTAGGTGGATTAACATGATGAATGTATGGATGGATGAACGATCATATATGGTAGGTCGATGAACATATAGGATGGATGAATTAAGATATAAGATGGATGGATGGGTGGGTGGATGAACGATCATATAGGGTGGATAGATGAACATATAGGATGGATGAATGATGGATGGATGAAATTACGGATGGGCATGTTAGGTGGATATATTGACATATTTGATGCAAGGATAGATGGATGGATGAACATGTAAGATGGATGGATGTACATACTTGGATGCCTTATGTTTGACCTCTGTGTTTTAAAATGTTTCCTCTTTTTTTGCTTCAGTCACGTTTCCTCGTGTCTTTTCCTTTTCCCGTCCTTCGTCGTCTCTCCTTTCTCTTTTCTTTCCCATTAACATTTCATTCTTTCTCTACCCTTCCCTCCAGTTTTCCTTCGTTCACGCTTATTTCCTCTCATACTTTGGCTCTCCTCCTGTTTTATTTAGAATTTCTTCATTTTCCGACAGAGTGGGGGGTCAATGTGGGATGCCGAGGCAAAAAAAAAAGCACACACACACACACACACACACACTGAATTAGCTTGAACTCCTGTCGTGAAGCTGTGTTGCGTAATAAATGCGTCTTTGAACAATTAAACACCTGCGTACTGGTGGTTCCCTTCGTAATCTGAACGTCGTATTTCCCGTTAGTTTCCCACTAGTCTTTATGACAAAAGATAGTCAACGTGGTCTGTAAAGGGGAACACTCTGCCTCTGCTGTGTTCAGAGCTATGCTAAAGGAAGAAATAATGTGGGTTGAACTGCTATGCTAAAGGAAGAAATAATGTGGGTTGAACTGCTATGCTAAAGGAAGAAATAATGTGGGTTGAACCGCTATGCTAAAGGCAAAAATACTGTGGGTTCAACCACTATGCTAAAGGTAGAAATAATGTGGGTTCAACCGCTATGCTAAGGGAAGAAATACTGTGGGTTCAACTGCTATGCTAAAGGCAGAAATACTGTGGGTTCAACTGCTATGCTAAAGGCAGATATACTGTGGGTTCAACCATTATGCTAAAGGAAGAAATACTGTGGGTTCAACCGCTATGCTAAAGGTAGAAATACTGTGGGTTCAACCGCTATGCTAAAGGTAGAAATACTGTGGGTTCAACCGCTATGCTAAAGGCAGAAATACTGTGGGTTCAACTGCTATGCTAAAGGCAAAAATACTGTGGGTTCAACCGCTATGCTAAAGGCAAAAATACTGTGGGTTCAACCGCTATGCTAAAGGTAGAAATACTGTGGGTTCAACCGCTATGCTAAAGGAAGAAATACTGTGGGTTCAACTGCTATGCTAAAGGCAAAAATACTGTGGGTTCAACTGCTATGCTAAAGGCAGAAATAATGTGGGTTCAACCGTTATGCTAAAGGTAGAAATACTGTGGGTTCAACCGCTATGCTAAAGGCAGATCTACTGTGGGTTCAACCGCTATGCTAAAGGTTTTACTGTGGGTTCTGCAGCCCATATGCTTTGAACTTAACCTAGAGTGTGTTTTTTTTTTTACTGTATGTATTCGTTCCATGGTAGTGGTCTTATTTTTATACTCAAAGGTCTTAAAATGGCCTTAAAACACATTATATTTTCTTGTCAGGAATGTGCACAGACCCTGTCCTGTTGAAGCTCAGCGTTTCTACAATTCAATGGAGCTGAATCGCACAGTTTTTTTTTCATTACCTCAAAACTCAACGGTCATTGGATAAATGCTATTATTTTGTCCTGCCCCCAGACACTCGACGTCTCTGGGGGTGAGTGGAGCTGTGGGCGGGGCCTGGATACTGGGCTTCTGCATGATGATTGGACCATGAAAAGATGAATAACTGTATTTTACACCAATTATTAGCATGTATTAATAGCATTAGTGGATCAACAGGTACAGTTCGGAATAGTTTAGATCAGTAGATGGTTTTTGTTGCTGTTGGTTGTTTGGTTCTTTATGAGTTAATAACTTTTAAAGCACTAATCCTATCGATGCATTTATGTAAGACATATAAAATACAGTTTGTTGTCTTTTCATGGTCATCAGATATGACCCATTTGGATGTTCAGAAGCTCTGTAGTTACCATGGAAACACTGTCATCTTCTACAACATTGATTCAGCAATAAAACCCATGGAGTTGGATCAATGACAGTACATGAATACGCATGTTTTTCTCTTCAATTAATAATATATTTTCCTGAAAAAGTCACATTTTCTTACATTTTTCTCTATTTTTGATATAACTCTTAACTTTAATTTGCGCTTTTATGAACCCCAGTCATGATTATTAAATGTAATATAGGAAGATACTTGATTTTCAGTTATGAATGCAAAAAAACTTGAATATACTGTATGTTGACAAATTACTTAAAAAAATGTTTTGAAAAAAATAGAGAAAAAATGATTTAGGAACTGCCATAAAAGTATCAGTGGGTCCTTATGGGTTAAATCAGTGGATGATTTTGGATGGTAGTGACTGTTTTGGGCCTTCATGGGTTGAAATAAAAAGGTTTGAGATCCAAATTTGGGTGTGTCGTACTTGGCTGAATTTTCTTATTTGACCTTTTCTGCTCATTCCTGGAGGAAATGACCTGATCGTGAGTTTCCAGCGATGGCCCTATCTCTGAAAGAACTTCTCATTCCAGTTATATTTGGATAGATGACTTCTATTATTTCCCTCCTGATCCTGCTTTGGCCTTTCAGACTCTCCTGATCTTCTCATTTTGCTTCAGTTCATCTTCCTTCTGTTTCCTTATTCGCTGTCTCCCCTCTTCTTCTTCTTCTTCTTCCTCTTTTTCATCCTCTCTTTTTTCCACTTCTCCATCCATCCCTTATCTCCCTCCCTCCCTCCCCCCACCTCCTCCTCCTCCTCCTCTGTTTCTCCTCTGCTCCTCTGGTTTGTCTCTCACTCTCCAAATCTTTTTTGTTTGTGTGTTTTCTGATAGGACGGCCATACATGGACATGGAGTAGGACCGCCTGACACCGCCTCGCTCTCCAAAAAAACCCAAAGCCGGTGTCTCTCTCCGTCGCTCGTCTCCAACTTCGACCAGAGGGGAGAAAGAGAAAAGGAACAGAGAGTGGGAAGGAAAGACAGTAAAACACAGAGACAGATAAAGGAAAATTAGAGAGGGTAAAACAGCAAGCAGAAGCAGAAAGACGAAGGGGGAGAGAGAGAGAGAGAGAAAGAGAGAGAGAGACCAGCGAGCTGCAGATCCATAATCTCCACAGCAGAGAAACACTTAGAGGGAGGGAGGCAACACGGGCGATTCTGTCTATCTTGCAACTTCAGGGACCATCATCACAATTTAATAAGAATTTGAAAGGCTGCGGCTCTGCAACAAATCTGTCTTCAGAGGGAGAGAGGGCGGGCGAGCGAGCTAGACAGAAACAGGGAGAAGGAGAGAGAGAGAGAGAAAGAGGTGGAGGCCAGACACTAATGTTTTAACGCTTTCAGATCTGGATTTATGTTTTTGTTTTCTAAATCCCAGCAGCAATAAACTGCCAATATCACAGAATAACTTTATTATTATTATTTGGGGTCTTTTGCCGACATTCCAAGAGAAAATGTTTTGCCCTCAAGAGAGTCTGTGTGTGGAGATGGAGCGTCTTGTTATATAGGAGGAAAAAGTGAAAAGAAAAGTTCCTAATCTGCAGACGGAGGAGGCACTACCAAGAGTTTCTGGGTTGAAAAAAAAGTGTGTGTCGCCCTGAGGAGTGTCTTGCAGGTGGAGGATTTGTGCCTGGCATCAACAGGAAGCTAGTAAATTAAAAGTGGGACAGGCACACCTGTCGGATGCATCGGTTTTCCTGCTGCTTTATGGCATCTTTTTCATGGCTTGACACCTGACTGCCATTTAACCCCTCCCTCCTCCTCCTTCCCCGTCCTCCACCTCCAGCCTCAACATGTCCGCCCGCCTCCTCTCTCGCTGCCCCGACTGTTCGAGGAAATCAGGGCAGAGAAAGTGAGAGTGAGGTTTTAGTCTGTGCTGCCTCCGTTAAGGCGCCCACGTTTTTTTTTACCTCCACCCAACCTCCGAGGACAGAATTTCTCTTCCCACAGGTTGGACGCTCTGATGCAAGATGGCGGCCGGCGTGGCGACGTGGCTGCCGTTCGCGCGGGCGGCGGCGGTGGGTTGGCTACCGTTAGCCAAGAAGACAATGCCCAAACCTCCTGTGGACAACTCATCCAGATCAGATGAGATCCTATATGTGAATGTCAGTGGGGTCCGATTTCAGGTAGGACATCTACTGAGCATGCTCCAGAATGTAGAAGTTTAGTGGGTGGAGCTAAGGATGTCCAAGCTGGTTAAGTTTGTTTTCTCTTGCTATTGAACATGTAGCTACTGCTGTTCATTAATCAACTCGCTTTGGTTCGCTTCCATTACATAAAAAGACCTGCAACCATGGTACCCAGTACTAGATTTTTTGGTATAGCTTCCAACCAAGTTCCAAGTGACATTAAAAGGTGACGTATAAACCCTGATGCTGATTGGTCAAACAGTTGTCTCTGTGACTCCACCCCTTTACAAAATCCAAATGTGGAAGTTGACAGTAAATATATCAGAACATTAATCCACATGATGACAGCCTGTAATACTACACCACGCTCAGTCCACGACGTTAATATCTTGTCGGTCAATGTAAAAATTCAGATGAGCCAAAACTAAATGAGTTTATCAACAATTCTCTGAGCAGACGTCAGGGAAGTAAGGTGCCGTGTTACTATTATAACCAGGTACTGTAAAGTCAGTACTATCCTGGAATGGAAACACGACTAAGTCAAGTTCAGCTGATACTAGTGGAAAGTATAAGATACCTCTTTATGCAGGCGACCTTTTACTATTTTTACTAAAATATTCAAACTCAATTCCCCCTTTTGATTTAGCGTCTCAACAAACAGTGCAGTACCAGACTATAAAATACATTTTATAGTTTTAAATTTGCCCATTTAACATAAAAAAAATAAAATAAAAATTACAATGATCTCCGTATCCTATAAGTGGAACACAGGTAGTTATACTGTATATTACCACTATATATCAGTAGTCAATTACTTAGGTCTTACTGTTGACGCCTTGTAGGGCCCCATTATGCAATAATGCAATAATGGCATAGTAGGTAATAATTTTATTTAAAAACATTACATTTTGTAATAACAAGCCACATAAAAGAATCTATGGAGTTGAACACCAAGTCTACTTTCTTAGTCAATGATTAAGCCCTGCTATCATTAACTTCAATGTTAGCTCTCGCTAAACAGCGTTATTTGTCAGATTGTTATAGTCATTATTGTGTGCTATATATTATAATGTAAATGGAAACAACAGAGCTAATACTTTATTCTACTGATAACAGCCACTGTACTGTAGTGGTTCATAGTACTACTGTCTTTTCATAGTTGTTAACCCAATCTAGCCACTTAGCTAGCATCTGCTGGTGCTAATGTGCTACTGACACAAACACAGCCTGTTCTATTAATACTTTCTGTCTGTAACCATCTGAACCCCTGAGTATCTTTGAAGAAGGATGAAATTGTTGTGTGTTGCCACTGTATATGTAAAACGGGGTTAAAAAAACTAGGGCTGTTAAAATGAACACATTGATGTAGATAATCCATCATCATGAGTAATCTGAGTAAATGTCTTTAAACAATTAACCCATCTGAAGCACAGAATGACTCTGAATGTCAATGCATTTCAGGCAGTTTTTCCCAGTAGTCAGCGTACAAAAAAAGCATCAGAGTACAAAAAAAAAAAACCTAAGATGGAACAGTTGACCAACAAAAAAGTTTTCTTTTCAACCGAAATGCTTTGAGACTAAAATACTACATTAATGCGACCTGTACGATAGTCAGCTAGTCTAGTAGGACTTCAGCTAAAGCGTTGACTATCTTGCAACAAAAACATTAAGTGCATATACATTTCCTTCTTTCATGAGTCTGCGCTCATGACGAATAAAAATAATTTTTAAATCAGATTTGATTTTTTTCATTAAAAAGGAATGGTATTTAATTACGATTAATCAAAATTAATATAGGAAACCTGTTATTAATCTGACTAAAAATTGTAATCATTTGTCAGTGTTATAAAAAACAAACAAAAATTACAACACTTCTGCCACAGCATCATGGAGCTCAGTTGTGGCATGAAGATAGCATGACATAACGTGCAAAGGATCAATATTATTCTACTGATCTTGCCCACTTTATATAACAATAGGCGGTATGTGCCCCCTGAGCTAAAATTAGTTTGACATCCCAGCAGTAGACGAACAAGACAAGGTTTACCAGAGGGAGAGTCCTGTTGCTAGGCAGGATTCATAAAAAAACGTCCAATCAGAGCAGGGTACGGTGAGTTAAAAATGCCGAGTCAGCAGCTGAAAACTGTATGAGATAAAAAGGAGGGTTTTAATTGTAAATTATGCAAAGATACCAAAGTACAGCCCTGGAATAAAAAATACGAAGCCGGAGACACTTTAATTAACAGATAAGCCAATCGGATGTCAGTCGCTGTATTCATGGTCAGTTCGTCAACATCGTTCTCTGTCATAAAACCAACGGGCAGTACGACATTTACTTTCACAAATCTATTCTAATGTTCTCCAGCTCTGCTTTTACTTTTACCTCTGGACGTTGTAAATGCTGTGTTTCTAATCAGCGTTTTGATGTGCTTTGGGGCAGAAATAATAACAAAATGACTCTGTAACTAAAATAGATTTTGGAGGCTTTCAGGAATCAAAGTAGTTTCTGCTGCGGTGGCACAACAAGAAGAAAGTTCTTTGTCCTAATTCTTTAACGACAAAATGCAGCAGCTATAGTGAGAGTGGAAATAGAAACATACAGTAATGCCTGCTTTTATTATAGCAGAACAATAACTTCTAAGCATAAAATAACTTCACTGTTAGCATCAATTATTGACAGTCGGGCTCTTACACAACATTTCAGAAACGCCTGTGACTCAAATGGAGCGTTTATGTTTTCACTATAGTGTGGAGAGCTGAGTGCTCTATATGATTCACCATGTAATGTATTTAGACTTGGCCCTTTTCTCTGACCTAGTCTGGTTCTGTATTTAACACCCTGCTGAGGGAGGGGGGGGAGGGAAAAGAGGGGAAATGTGGAAAATGAAATGAAGACTGGATTTACTTTCAGTTATTTCAGTTTCAGCTGACAAGGTGAAGAAAAGATGGGAAAAGGGGAAAGAAATCTGAGGAGAAAAAGCAAAATATAAAGCTAAACATCTTCCTTCTGCAGCTTTTTCCTCTTTGTTCAAACAAAAAAATTATTTTTAAAGGCAAAGCACATCAATAAAATAATAAAACACAGTTAATAGTGACTGGTTATAACAATACACACAATTATAAACAATTAAATTATAAACACATCTAGAACCTGTGGATGGCTCATTTGATTTTGATTTGATTTGAATGATTTATTTCGAACATGTGCAAAGTGCAACAATAATCAATACAGCAATAATAATAATAACAATGACATGTCCGAAAAGGAGTAGGATGAAGCATAAGCTTATTTAATCCTATCCCTTCTTCACTTCCCCAATAACCTAAATTCATCTTGTAGTAATATAGTGCATAGTACAAAAATGATGATAAATAAAATAATAACAATAACAATAATAACAATACCAATAATCAATAACTGAAGTACTAAACATAGACATATATACAAAAAACAAAACAAAACAAAAACAACTAAAAACAAATGAGCAGATAGGAAAGTAGATAATATATAGAGTTTTTTGTTGTTTATTGTTTTCTTTTTTCCTCCTTTCCTTCTTCTTCTTTTCCCTTTTTTCTTCTTCCCTTTTTTTTCCTTCCTTTTTCGATGATAAAGGTGGATAATTTGATGCTTCTATAGAAAAGTGAAGCCGAAATTTCATGATTATAGCAGCTGCCATGTTGCTTCTGTGAAATTTAAGGTGTAGGGAAGTCGAATGTGTAATTAAAGCTGATTGAGTTTATTACATCTGGAGTTAAGAAAGGGTTTAAAACTGTAAACTACTGTACTGTCTGAATGTTTGTGATGAAAGTGAGTTCCTGTTTTGACGCAGCAGTGTTTGACCAGAGGCTCTTCCTCTTCTCCAGACATGGAAAAACACTCTGGACCGTTATCCCGACACGCTGCTGGGTTCTTCAGAGAAGGAGTTTTTCTACAACGAGGACACGCAGGAGTACTTCTTCGACCGAGACCCTGAAATGTTCCGGCACATTCTAAACTTTTATCGCACGGGGAAACTCCACTACCCGAGACACGAGTGTATCCAGGCCTTCGATGAGGAGCTGGCGTTCTACGGCATCGTACCGGAGATCATCGGAGACTGCTGCATGGAGGTAAAAAAAAAAAAACTCACATTATCGGAACATTAGCTATAGGATGTTAATCAATCGTTCATTCGTTTTTCAAAATGAAACCAAAAATAAGAAAACGAAAAAAACAACTTGTTTCTTCATTATTTGTTTCCAAAACCAAAATGAAAAAACAGATAATGATCCATTTTTCTTTTTTTTCGTTTTTGTGTTGAAATTAATAATGGAAAAAACAGATAATTGCTGTTTCCCGTTTTATCCAATTTTGACCTGAAGCTAGTTGAGTAAACCAGAAATGACCGTGAGCCGCAGTGACGAAGATAGAAACCTATGTCCTATTTGGGGAAACTAAGAGGGTCACCCTAAGACCATGGAGAAAATTAGTGTCATATTCCAGGTATGTTCTTTCTATAACAACACATTATTTATATGACAAGTGTACACGTATATCTTTCATATGTGTACAGCTTGTACTTACCTTATGTATTGATGACAGGATAACAGTTTCCAGTTCTGTATCTGACATCTGTCTTTTACACTGAGTTTGTGTTGAACACAGAATCTTCTCACTGACATTTCCGAGGATCTCTGAATACATAACTGCCGGAGCGTGTTAGAAATCTCAGCATGTTTTTCCATCGCCAAACAGCTGTTTAATCATATAATCAATGATGTTCAAGTCCGGTGACCATGTTTCTTTTGGTTATTAAGATTCATTTCTGCTTTACTCAACTTGCTTCAGGTCAAAATTGTATAAATAATAATATCCATTTTTTCCATTATTCATTTAAACACGAAAATGAAAAATGGATCATTATCCGTTTTTTTTTTTTTTTCATTTTAGTTTTTGAAACAAATAATGAAGAAACAAGTTGTTTTTTCATTGTCTTATTTTTGGTTTCATTTTGAAAAACGAATGAACGAATAATACACGGATTGACGTCAAAACGATTGGATAATGTAAAGACCGATAGGATCATGGGGCTTATGACATCATTTTCACACGTGTTTTAGCCTCCATAACGTCCAGACTCTAATTCTGGAATGTGATAAAGACTTAATGCAGTGGTCTGATTCTCCATCATCAATAATTAAAAATTAATGCAACTGTGGATGGAAACAATATTATCAACCTTATATGTGAGAAAATAAAGATGTGACAGTGAATGTTTCCTGGAATAAAACCAAAGGATAAATCTGTTAAACTTTACATGCGCCACTTTTTACTCTGGGTGACACGGTGGTGCAGTGGTTAGCACTTGTACCCCACAGCAAGAAGGTCCCTGGTTCAAATCCCACACCAGACCTTTCTGTGTGGAGTTTACATGTTCTCCTTGTGTCTATGTGGGTTTTCTCCAGGTACTCTGGCTCCTCCCACCATCCAAACACATGCACTGATAGGTTAGCTGGTTAATCTAAATCACCCATAGGTGTGAATGTGACAGTGATTGTTTGTCTATATATGTTCAGCCCTGAGATGAACTGGAGACTCATACAGGGCAGAGTCCTGCATGGTTCTGATTTTGACATACTACAACCGCCCGTACCCGTCATGTTCAAACTCGTATCTGACCCGTTTTCCGACGAAAAAAAAAAAAAAACCCACACACGAACCAATGAACCCGATATCCGACCCGAACCCGGAAGAAAATGTCAGATAGCCAAACTTAAATACAAACATTTATTGCCACGAATATACTGAACAGTAACATAGCCAAGGCAGAGCCAAATAAAAATGTTGTTAAACAGTAGCAGACAAATAATAAACTCAAAAAATATTTTTATCCGTGAGCTCACGCACACACACACACACACACACACACACATACACACATGCTTGAAAAACGCATCAAGAAGGAAGCCGACAGGAGGCAGCTCTACAAGTCCAAACTAAAGAACAGTTTTTAGCCTATGAACCGCAAATTAGACCCGCAATCACCCACGTCCGACCCGAACCGAACCCGTATCCAACACAGCACAACATTTTTCACCCGTTTCGTGAAAATCTGCGGTTCACCCACAGGTCACCCACGGGTACCCGAACCCGTGCAGGACTCTGATACAGGGTGTACCCCACCTTCACTGGATTAGTGACCCCTGTGACCCTAGTGAGGATAAAGTGGGTTCAGATGACGAGACGAGTAAAGACTTTTTACTCCATTCCCTGAGAGGGAAAGGGGTATTGTTTTTGAGTCGGTGTAGGTGTCTGTCTGTCTGTCTGTCTGTCTTAGTGTGTTTCCACCGAGCAAACTGGGAAGGTTTAGTACAGTTCAGATTGTTTGTTTCACTTGAGCTTGTGTTTCCACTGCCGACAGCACCCTTACATCGTAGGTGGGGTGCTTGCTTGCTTCGTGACATCATCCAACTCCCTCTGGATCGCTATGGTGTAAGTTCAAAGAAGATTTTTTAAAATGCAAGAAAAAAATATCAATTCAAAATACTAAACTGCAATGAAAAAAATGTGCGGACCATGTAAAATATTTGCTTTTGCATCTTTTGCAACATGATTAATCATATTAAAGTATGTAAGAATTAGCACATTTAATTTCTGAAGCAGATACTTTGTAAAAAAATAAATAAATAGTGATATAGTTCTTTTTTTTTGATACAAACAGGAAGACTTTTGTTCATAGTGTGAAACATAATTTCCATCATTTTTAAATATACAATATCAGGATTTTTTTTTTTTTATAATTTCCCAATATTGTAATTTAGTTTAATTACAGGATTTATGTTAGTTTTATACAAATTCCCCCAAATTTCCACAGAGTCTGACATAGGATTTCCTTGACACAAAAGTCCAAATATAACAAAAACTGAACATTATAACACGGATACTATCTTTTTAAACACTGTATAAGTGTCAGTAATGTTTGCCGTCGGTGCATCCCCAGAAATAATTAACATGCTAATAGAAGAAAATGAACTTTAGCCTCTCAGGATAATAAAATAATTGACATGTTATCAGGAAATAAATGAGTTTTTCACAATAATTAATGTATCTCATGCAAATGAGCTTTGTTATGTCAAGATAATGAAACAATTAACTTGTCATCACCAGATAATGGCATTAAAATGGTTTGAGTTACATAACTGCTAGCGTAGCCATTTTCCGTGTCTCTAAAGCTGCGATGTCAGTGTTTTTTTTTTTTTTTTTAGGATGTAACTCAGAGTTCAATAAAAGAAACATAAAATCTGTGTTGTCGTGATGCTGCACTGCGTTCAGATGTGCCGATGAAACAACGTCTGCATCATTCGGGTTGTATTTATATAGCAGCCGTGACCTTTGACCTCTTTATTTCTTGCTAATGGTAGCGGGTAATGTTTTGTTCTATTGCTGCACTCGTTAAGGCTCTCAGGAGAAGAGCATCATCAGCTAAATGACTGAAGTGTAAAAGCATCAGTGGATCTGAGGGGGATTACAAACCAGCGCTGCTCTAACGGTGGCGTTATCACACTCAGACTCATTAAGGCGACACAGACCAGCCTTTGGGAAACGCACCGTCTGATTGGGCTCTTTATTGCCGCTCCTTTTTGGCGAGCGGCGAACCCCAGGTTTCTGTGAGTGTTTTCTTTAACGAGTGATAAACAAGTCATTTATTGCCTCCTCACTCTGCCTCTTAAATGTGTCCTCATCTTCAGAGGTTTTTATGTTTAGATCTGTTGTGGGTTTTTTTAACTGTTGTTTGGCGTCTGCGTTTGGAATTATTAGGGATTTTTTTTTTTTTTTTTTCTTAATAGAATTATTAGGGATTTGTTCAAACTACACAGTAAAATCACCAGTGTTAATATAACACTTAAAGGTGTCACTCCGCTGAAAACCACTTTTACACGCTCCTTTTGGAATCTGATGGGTCACCCCGAGTTACCGACACATGCTGTGTTTGAAACTAGTGTGTCACCTCCACTGGCTGGATTTACTATTCATAGAAAACAACACACAGAAATGAGTGACTCAGAAAAAAAGCCTATCCACAATGTGTCATGTGGATATTGGCGTCACCCACGTGGGGTTAAGCCTATCCCGCATTGCAGCGACTCTGAAGTAGCATTAGCATTAGCATTTACAAGAGAAGACAGTGCCACAGTTGCTGCACAATATGAAAAAAATGGGTAAAAAGAGTAAAAAAACCCATTTGTGAAGGTTAGCGTTAGGGTTAGCTAGGTGATTCTGAACTTTAGCTTGACTCTACAGTGCAAAATCGGTCCCTGGGCGCCCCCCATGGCTGCCCACTGCTCCTTATAGATGTCCCAAATGGCATCAAATACAGTATGTAAGCTTATGATCCATTGACTTTACAGGTTCTTTTTAATAATAATAATAATAATAATAATAATAATAATAATAATTAATTAGATTTATATAGCGCATTTCAAGGCACCCAAAGCGCTTCACATTAGTATTCCATTATTCATTCACTCTCACATGCTCCCTCTGGTGGTGGTAAACTACATATGTAGCCACAGTTGCCCTGGGGCAGACTGACAGAAGCGTGGCTGCCATTTAGCGCCTACAGCCCCTCTGACCACCACCAAACATTCATACTCATTCATACACCAGTGTGAGTGACACTGGAGGAAAGGAGGGTAAAGTGTCTTACCCAAGGACACAACAGACCGACTAGGACAGAGTGGGAATATTGAATATTGACAAATCCATTGTATACATGTACATAAACCACCACATATGACCCTCCAGCACAAAACCAGTTACTTGGATCAAATTTCAGAAATTAAGATTTTATATTTATCTGAAAACTTATTACATTTTTATTTTAATATGATCAGTAAAGCCGCTCCTCAACTCATCAGTGATAAATTATTCCTCCTTCCCTCACTTCTGGCAGATGAAATGTGAATTCAACAGGGAGAGCTTATTTCTGAATTTCTTCCTTTCTTCCTTTCTTCCTTTCTTTCTTTCTCACTCACTTGACACATCCTCCGCAGTTTTTCACAAGAAACAGTCCACAAGATTTCTTTTTTCACCTCTCGAGTAAGTTCACAGATTCATTTTTTTCCCGCTGTGTTTTTAATTCAGATTTGTGCTGAGGGTATGTTTTCAGTTGTCTGTGGAGAACACAGGCCAAAGGAGCGTTATCTGGGGTCTGTAACGAGATCATGGCAGGTTTTGGAGATCTGTAAAGAGATTGCAGACGGTGACAAGGACATTTCAGACACATTTCAGATGGTTAGGAGACTCTGGAAGTCCTTGAGTATGAAACCATGATCCTGGTGGAGTTTTACGTTTCAACCAAATCTGATGAGTTTGCAGAGGTCTGTGAAGTCAGGTGGTCCTCAAGGACATGATAAAGTTGATTCATAATTCATATAAATTATTGCAATTTTCCACATTATAGGGCAGGAGTGATTTATATTAGATTTTTTTTCCACATATAAAGCGCACTGGATTATAAGGCACATTAAGGAAAATAAATAATAACTCAGTGGAACTTTATTAAACACCTTCACAATAACTCTCACCTTTATTCAAATGTTAATGAGCTTATTCACAATAACTCCCAACCTGGTTGTAACAAAATTATTTTATTTCATTTTCATCAGCCTTTGAAGGGAGATAAAGAATGGAGTCACAATTCTGTGACCCCTTTCTTTACATTCTTTATACTCTTTATGTTGCGTAATCAAAAGTGAATATGTTTCTGATTTACTCTATTGAAATTGTATAATGTATGTACAATCAGTTTACTCTTGTAATTTTATTCTTATTTATTGAAATTTTATAACCAGTTTATCTTGTACTTTTGTAATTTTAGAATTTTGTTCAATCGAATTATAATGTATTTTTTATTTCTCCCTGTCTTAAAATTGATTAATTTTTAATCAATGTGAAACACTTTGGGCTACAGTGTTTGTATGAAAGGTGCTATACAAATAAAGATTATTATTATTATTATTATTATTATTATTATTATTATTATTATTATTATTATTATTATTATTATTATTATTATTATTATTATTATAAAACACAGTCTTAGGCTACAGTTATACGGAGACGATGAAAACAGAACACACGAAACTGGAGTCTCGTCTTCAGTTTTTCATTCGCGTTTAGATGAGCATATTCAGGAGGAAATCCTTGTGTATATGACGACGCAACAGTAGGCGAAATACGATTGGATCGGCAGAGGCTCTTTTCTGTTTTTGATGTATGTAATTGTACATCCATTTCTGTTCATGAATGTGTGTAATTTCTGTATAATAGCTGAAATGACTCCTGTACATTTACTACAGCAGCTAATGCTAATGCTAATGCTAGTTCAGCTTGAATATCTGTGGTATCGAGGTTGTCCAACAGCATTTTAGTTTTATTGAATGTGTCTTTCTCCTCCTCCTGTTCCTTCCATCCCTGTGGTTAGTTTCTTTATTTAATTTTATTTATTTACTTATGTATTTTAATTGAATTGAATTGAATTTTATGTATTTATTTAATTATTTAATTATTAATTAAATATTTTATGTGGTTGTTTTAGGAATACAGAGACAGGAAAAAGGAGAACCAGGAGCGTCTGGCTGAGGACACGGAGGCCAATGAGGCCACCGACGCCCCCCTCCCTCCCCACAGCACGCCCAGGGAGCGGCTGTGGCGAGCCTTCGAGAACCCCCACACCTCCACCATGGCGCTGGTCTTCTACTACGTCACCGGCTTCTTCATCGCCGTGTCCGTCATCGCTAACGTAGTGGAAACCGTGCCCTGCCAACCTCCGAAAGGCGGCGTAAAAAACCTCCCGTGCGGAGAGAAATACCAGCTAGCCTTCTTCTGCATGGACACGGCTTGCGTACTCATCTTCACCTTCGAGTACCTGATGCGCCTCTTTGCCGCACCTTCCCGCTGCAAGTTCATGCGCTCGGTGATGTCGGTGATAGACGTGGTGGCCATCATGCCTTACTACATCGGCCTGGTGATGCCAGAAAACGAGGATGTGAGCGGCGCCTTCGTCACCCTGCGAGTTTTCCGAGTCTTCCGGATCTTCAAGTTCTCGCGTCACTCGCAGGGTTTGAGGATTTTGGGCTACACGCTGAAGAGCTGCGCCTCCGAGCTCGGCTTCCTGCTCTTCTCCCTCACCATGGCCATCATCATTTTCGCCACCGTCATGTTCTACGCCGAGAAGGGCACCAAGGGCTCCACCTTCACCTCCATCCCGGCATCCTTCTGGTATACCATCGTCACCATGACGACACTCGGGTAAGTCCAGCGGCTTTGATATTTATGGCTTCAAGTGTTACATGTACATGATCTGTTTGCGAAGTTTTTGCATTTCTGAGAGTTTACGGTATCGTTTTTTAGTATTTACAGACTGTGGTAATATGTAGGGTGTTTGTGTAGGTCTAGAAAGTCTTAAAAAGTCTGATATTTTTTTCTCATTAAGTAGTTTTCCAGACCTTGAAAAGTCTGGAGTTTTCTGTGAAACTCTTATTAAAGTTCGGATTAAAAAGTTTCACTCAATGTCGCATTTTAGAAAATATGCAAAAGACAAAAAAATGATATAAAACACTTGATATGATGACGCTAACAGGGCGTTATTGCCAAAAATATTTAGCATAGTATAAATTACAATATTTACGACAACGATGTAACTGATTGTATAATTAACGCTACACAAAAAACTTCAACTTTATTCTTGCAAATCGAAATGTGCTGACAAATATTGAGCATAACCATGTATATTATCTCACCATTAGGAAATTAAATGCTTCTAATGAAACTTTTTTGTGTGATTTCCGTGCAATTTTATGATTTTCATCTGTTTTGAAAATGTTTCTGTCAGTGAAACACAATTTTACTATGAATTACACATTAATTTATTCATGTTTATTGAAATTAACTTTTCTACAGCACACAATAGGTACAATCTCAACCAAAAAATGTGTGTGTGTGTGTGTGTGTGTTGATTATGATGTGCGTCCATAGCATCCGTGTTTTCAAAACAAGTCAGTTCACATGAGTCGTAGTCAAAACATTTATCTGCAGCAAAGAGCAGCAGACGAGAAGAGAACAGCACAGGGCTAATAATTTAACTTAATGATCATGTTACTAAAATTAGAAATTATTGAACATTCCTTAACAAAACGCAGACAAACACAGAACAACCTGTTTTTTTTTTACCAAAAATGCAGGCGAGGAGGAGGTGGTGGTGGGGGGTCCTCAATATGTATTTATGTTTCTAAGTCTACAGCTTTTTACTTGTCAAATAAACAGCAAAAGTCAGTGTTTTAGTCCAAACTACAGGCTGTTACCTTTACAAAGACCCCCTTCTTTTATCTGTTCTCCACAACAGCTGGAGTTTTAATTTAGAGATGGATTTTATTTATTTATTTTTTTTTTTAAAGCAAAATCACCCCAGGATGATAAGAGGTTAAGACTGATCTAACGTGGCTTCTGATGGCTGAAACCCATCGCCATGGCAACACGAGCCCATCCACATGTCAGTTTATTCTCAGTTTTGTGGATTTGTCATTATTATTGGTTACGGCGGTGGGTTTAGCTGTCTGTTTCCAGTGTGCGTTACGCAGAGATGCAGCCCACTCGCTGCTGCTCATCCACGGTGGTGTATCTTCACCCTGCTGCCGCCCACACACACACACACATATTCACCAACACACACTCTGCTGCTGCTGCTGCTGTGGATAATGTGTGTGTGTGTGTGTGTGTGTTTGAGTGGATGATGGTGTCTTCACCCTGCAGCTCTTCAGCTCTGATCCATTATCTGCTGTTCAAAGAGCCTTTAGAAAATGTCAGAAATAGAGAGAGTCGACATCGGCTCTGACCATGACGCTCCATCGCAACATTCGCCGCTTTCTCTCCACGCGACTCCTACCTGTTTGTGAACGGAGAGAGAGAGAGGAATGTGAGTTGAGATGGTGTGAATGGGAGAGCGTGAGCGGCGGTGAATGAGTCAAACAGTTGAGTTGAGCTGTAGTAAAGCAGCACAAGTGTGATACTGAGCACAGACTCCTATTCAGAGATAAAGAAGAACCATATGTTCACAACACAAGTGTGTTTTACTGTGAAAACTAGCAGCTGACACACACTGCACACATACATCATATTTATGATTCACTTTTAAGACTTAGACGCATAAGTGGGTTCAAAAATTACCCCAAAGGTTGTTCTTCTTTTAATATGAAATTAAAAGTATTTATAATTTCATATTCCAGGTATTGTATTGTTGTTTTTAAATGTTTCATACATTTTAAGTATCATATTAACTATATATATATATATATATATATATATATATATATATATATATATATATATATATATTTATTTATTTTTTTATTATTTTTTTTGGTATAGTTTTTGAATATGTTTAGGATTTTTCATTGCTTTTTGTGTTACTTAAGTTTTTTTTTCTGTGTTTTGTATATTTTCTTTGTGTATTTTTGTTTATGTAGTCTTAGTCCAGTGATATGAAAGGTCCTTATGACCTCCTCTCCTCTCCTCTCCTCTCCTCTCCTCTCCTCTCCTCTCCTCTCCTCTCCTCTCCTCTCCTCTCCTCTCCTCTCCTCTCCTCTCCTCTCCTCTCCTCTCCTCTCCTCTCCTCTCCTCTCCTCTCCTCTCCTCTCCTCTCCTCTCCTCTCCTCTCCTCTCCTCTCCTCTCATCTCAGTCTTCTGCTCCATTAGTTATCAGTGAGAGAATTTAGCGTCTAAATGGATACTCCAGGCTTTTACTCCTCCTCTTCCTCCTCCTCCTCCTCTTCCTCCTCTTCCTCCTCTTCCTCCTCTTTTCACTTCTACTCTGCCCACTCCTTCTTAGGAAGTATCCTTCTCTTTACTCTCCTGTTTTCTTCTTCCTCTACAGTATTTTCTATTTTTATCTATTTTATATTCCTACATATACCGTTTCCTTCCAGCTCAACCAGAATAATTGACGTCAAATGTGCTGGTTTTCCAGCAGAGCATGAACAGGACACACACCAGTGTTAATGTGTTGGATTAGTGAAGCCTTTAGCTTGACTTTTAACAGTCATTTCAACACTTACTCACTTATGCTCATGCATTGTTTAACTGTGCTCTGGTGCTTCTGTTATGTGTCTGCTGCTTGTGCCAAACGTTCAGTAAAGATAAAGGCTGGATGACAAAGAAACCAAATACATGTATGATATTATGTCTGTGTTAACCCTTTCATACATACTGTTCATTACAGTGGACAGTTATTCTATAATATATTCATGAGTTTTGTTCTTTTAGTTACATATCAGACAATACAGATGACCTTTGGACATCATCCACTGACTTTCTTTCTTTCTTTCTTTCTTTCTTTCTTTCTTTCTTTCTTTCTTTCTTTCTTTCTTTCTTTCTTTCTTTCTTTCTTTCTTTCTTTCTTTCTTTCTTTCTTCATTTCACACTTTAAAAAGATAACATTCATCACCAGATACGCAAGTATAAATATAAATGAAATATAACAGTGTAAGGGACGCCAAAAGCTTAATATGCTTTTATAGAGGCCTACCTTCATTAACTTAACACTTCAAATCAGAGGCGGATCAATGAGCCCACCCTGATTGACAGCTGTGCCCACCCAATCACAAGCTCAGAAACAGAATTCTAGACCAATTTTTATTGCCTCATCAAACTGAAATGTTCATCAATATCCTTAATATAGTTATTTATTTGTAAATGTCAATGGAAATAAATTATGTATATTTAATTATTTGTGTTTATTTAAAAGAAAAAAAAATCTGTTTCAATTTTGGAAATGCTATTACGTTGTTGTTATATCCGACTTCAGTTAGACCCATCTAAAAATAGACGTCTAGATCCGCCACTGCTTCAAATGAATCAAATAAACACAAAAATAACATAGGCAATAAATAAATACAACAATATATTAAAAACACAATACAATAAAAAATGTACTATTACTTAAAAAGATATGTGGATATGATTTAAATATAGACTTTAAAGTATTTTTATTCTACCCTACTTACTTTTTATATACTGTATTGTATATATTCTTTCTTTTTTTTGTACTAGAAAACCTAGACTGGGGTAGCTGTTGTTGTTTTCTCATGTTCCATTGATGGAATGACAATAAAGCTGAGGCTGTTATTTCCTTGAAAATCACACTATTGTTTCAACATTAATCAATCAATAACGGAAAGGACGGAAACTCGATTGGTGAATGGCCCGCACAAGATGTAGAGAAATGAAATGAAGATAAGAAATGGTCAATATTTCCACTCTCTTGGATTTAAAAGGGGTATAATTCATTGATTTATTCCTTATGACTTCATGCTTGTTTAACTGTTTCTATGTTCACTGTAAACCTATCTGAGAAAATTATTCCAAATTGCCTTTCAGCTCACCCCCCCCCCCCCCAACTTTTTTTTTAATCTCCTCTTCATCGTCTTCATCATCCCTTTTTCCGTTTCCTCCATTTTGGTTCTCCTCTTGTTTCACGTTGTTCGCTGCCTTATCGTTGTTTTTCATCACGCTGCTTTTATTGCTTTGCTTCTGTGTTTTATCACTGTGCAAATAAACTGGGAGTGAAATCATAAACCCATTGCAGCGCCTCCAGAAGCAATATATGTGAGGGGAAACATAATCTGTTCAGAGAGCCACTGCCAGGAAAACATGCAGACTGTTTGTGTCTGGACTAAAGATCATTGTCCAGCTGTTGTGCTAGAAAAACCTTTAAATGAACAATTAATAGTCGTCTTCACGGGGGGGTGAACATCAATTTAACAAGTGGGAATGAGCTCTGTAAGATGTTACTGTTGATGAGCAGGTGGAACATCACAAGACAAAAAAAATAAAATAAAATTATCAGAATACTTTATTAACCCCAGGGCTAATTACCCCAACCCCCAAAGGGGAGGCAAGGGGTATTCTTTTTATTTGTGTGTCCATCTGTTTGTCTTTATCTGCAACTTTATGCAAAAACTAACAGACTAATTTTAATAACATATTCAGGAAAGGTGTGAGGTGGTCCAGAATAGATTCCATAAAATTTTGGTGAATGTAGGTCAAAGGTGATAGGTCAAGGTCACCAAAAAATGATGAGAAATAATGAAAATCAGAAATGTCCTTTTTTTCCCCCTGTATACTCAGCTTTACATATCGCTTCTTTTTTTCTCTCACGGTTGATGTGCTTTGGCATCAGAATCTTAAAGGACAAATTTTCTAGGTCAAAGGTCAAGATCATCATAACTGTCCACATCGAATTGTGTATATAACCTTTTCCCAATAAGCACCAAAATGCTGGTCTTTCAATTCTGCATCTTGTTTGTACAGATTTTTACCTATTGTTGACCCCAGAGGTCAGGGGTCACTCGGTCGATACCTAAAGAAACTACAATGGACTATAATGGAAAAAAAACCCAGTAGAGATAGAGACTTAGTTACTATTATTGACAGAAAAGAAACCTGGTATTTTGGTAAAATGGTATTTTGACCTTTGACTTTGAGAAAACTTGAGAGGTCAAACCCATATTCTCACGTTTTCAGAGGAAGATGTCCCATTAAGAGCTAAAATATTTGCCAGGGTTGGGGTTTGTTGTACCTGGAACCACTTGTTTTTATGTGTTACTGTTCCTCTATTAAAATATAATACAAAGTAGGAGGAAAGAAATGATTAAAACAACAAAAGAAGAGTAAAAAATGACAAATAGATAGATAGATAGATAGATAGATAGATAGATAGATAGATAGATAGACAGACAGACAGACAGACAGACAGACAGACAGACAGACAGACAGACAGACAGACAGACAGACAGACAGACAGACAGAGCCACAGTATATATTTAGTTCTACTTTAATATTCTAACCTGAATGAATATCAATAACAAACTCCTTCAGTTCCTCTAAGGTCAGACATTAGCTTGCGTTTGTTAGCTTAGTACAGTATTGTCGGCAACTTTCCAAAAATATATCTGAAACCCATCTTAGTTGTGCTTTCACTGCGCAGTTACAATATTTATTCAGCCTTTAATCATTCACAATAATCAAACTTAAAGAAAACATGAATAAATATACTCCTAAGCCTAAAAAAATGCTTAATTGTCTTTGTTTGCTAACACCTGTGTGCTACATGAGCTAACATTAGCTTAGTTAGCATCTTCTGTTAAGATTTTCATATTCACATCAGATTTGTGGCTGTTTCTTTTAGAATATGTTTTATTTATTTATATTATTATCACTTTGTTTCTGTTTGTTGTTAAAAAGTACTTTTTTGCTGCGTCAGAGTCAGTAACATGTGGATGATTGTCACCTGCAGTTGAATCTGAAATGAATTTGTGGAATATTAAGAGGAAAGAGTCCCTTCTGCCTTCACACACTCTCTTCTGTTCTCCAATAAAAACCAATAGAAACTTTACAGGCGGTCCATATACTTTGGTGATGGGGCGTTTTTGCTACTGCAGAGCACTTTACCATCGACATTATTTATAAGAACAAGAGGGGAAGCAGCCATTTCCTGCAAGGAACAGGATGTATATGAGCCTGAGAGGGCACGTGGCCTTATAAAACAGCCAGGATGGAATTATAGACCATCCCGACGCAAAGCGCACACTGTTAATGTTTTAATAGAAAGCCGAGGGAAGCGGAGGGAGCGGGGAGGGCTTTGGAGAGGGAGGTGAAGGTGTATAAAAGATCTAACGGTGATGCAGGGATGCTTTGTAAAGCTTCAGGTTTTATTGTTTGTCTGTTTGCTGCCAAAAAAACCTTTCAACTGACAGACACTGAAAAGAAAGTGTTAAAAATAAACCTTTGTTGGATGTCAGGTTGGGTCTGCAGGTTTTTGCACAACGCTGTAAAAGTCTGATTTATTTATATCAACCGCAATCGTAAATGGACCTATTTTAATTTTACAGTCTGTACAGTGGACAGCTTCTCTGTCCTCAAAGACACTCAGTATGTTTATACAGTCTGCACATCGTAGCCAATAACCAAGTTAAAGACTTGACTGGAGTTTCCCAGAAGTCCGAGTGTACGTGCGCAGCCAGAGAATCGAATTATTGAGTGAAGTACGTTCAACTCGCTGACACTAGTTGGTACTACATGTTCTTTTGTGATAGCATTCTTCCAGTTGGCGCCATAGATATAGAACAATGAGTAAACAAAGGCAGACGTAGTAGAACAGGGGTGTCTAAACTATTCCAACCAAGCAGCAGCACAACAGACTGGACTCAATCAACTGATGTCAGGGTTCAGAGTCCATTGGTCAAAAGGTGAAGTCTTTGGTGGAAGAGTTTGGACATGTCTGTAGTAGAAGGATGTGGACGACAATGGTACGAATGCAGTTAATGTTAGCATCAGTGTTCCCTGTTGTTCCTCTGTTACTGTTGTACAAACATCTGAAACAAACCAAAGAACTATCTATCTATCTATCTATCTATCTATCTATCTATCTATCTATCTATCTATCTATCTATCTATCTATCTATCTATCTATCTATCTATCTATCTATCTATCTATCTATCTATCTATCTGTCTGTCTGTCTGTCTGTCTGTCTGTCTGTCTGTCTGTCTGTCTGTCACAATAATGAGAAAAATACACTTAATAAGATTTAGATTTTTGCAGTGTAAGAACGTATTTGTTAACAATAGATCTTGAAAATCTTACGTAAAGAAATCTTACCGAGATAATTTTTACTTGGTCTATTGGATAGAGTTTTTTTTTAGCTTGAATTAAGCAAAAAATAAATAAATCTTGAATTCACTAAATAAATCTGTGAATGGAACTATATATATATATAATTATATTATATTTATATATATATATATATATATATAGATCAGGGGTGTTTAAAACAATGACAGGTTTCCTTTAGCCTACATCTGAAGGCCAATCGATGAGTTAGAAGGCGTCGTGTCCTGAGGTGCGACGGGTCATGTGATCCTGCCACCGGGGTCGTGCTGATCTATGCGACCGTACATCTATCCTCTCTGTCCTCGTCGGTAATGGACTGAGAAGTCCACCGCAGATCCATAACAGCAGAAATCAGCCGCCGTCTCCCTTGGCGGAGAGCTCCCGAAGGCCACGGTGTGAAACCGATCAATAACCTGCGATCGATCGGACCCTGGCAGCGGCGCTACAGTAATGACTCTGTGATCTGTTCTACTGTAGATCTATGCCACTTGTTTGGAGTGTGAAACCATGTTTGGCGGATCTAGAGCAGCAGCTCTGTGTTGTTGAGTCTCACTGATGTATTGAATCCAATTCAGTTTTTGTCAATATTAATAACAGCAGGTCGTTAAGCAACAATAGATGAATGTCGGCCCAGACGTACTGTAGTGGATGGAGACTAGGAAGAGATTGTGACTAATCAGTTTGTCCAAGTAGAAGGAATTACCCTCGTGTTCAGTGGAAGGGACTGTTTTATGATGCCTGTGCTTCTGCTAAAAAACATGGGTTTTTAATCACTTTTTTAACTCACCAGCTGATTGGCTGTGAGCTGTTGTCTTCATCTGCATCTTTGTCATCATCATTGTCTTCATTACACTGGAAAAAAAAGCCTCTAAAATGTATACAAGGTATTTTTGCTTGATCTAATCAATAAATAAAGTGACTAATTAAAAGAAAATTATTGCTAAAACTTCTCAAGATATGATTTTTAAAAAAATATATTTTTATTGAATTCAAGGTGAAAGACAGAAATTGTAGAATTTTCTACATAACAAAACAAAAAGTAGAAAAGCATTCTGAGAGCGCAGACCCCCGCCAAAGGAGACCTCCACCAAAGCAGACCTCCACCAAAGCAGACCCCCACCAAAGCAGACCTCCACCAGAGCAGACCTCCACCAAAGCAGACCCCCACCAAAGCAGACCTCCAACAAAGCAGACCCCTACCAAAGCAGACCCCTACCAAAGCACACCTCCACCAAAGCACACCTCCACCAAAGCAGACCTCCACCAGAGCAGACCTCCACCAAAGCAGACCTCCACCAAAGCAGACCCCTACCAAAGCAGACCCCCACCAAAGCAGACCCCCACCAAAGCAGACCCCCACCAAAGCAGACCTCCACCAAAGCAGAACTCCACCAAAGCAGACCCCCACCAAAGCAGACCTCCAACAAAGCAGACCCCTACCAAAGCAGACCCCTACCAAAGCACACCTCCACCAAAGCAGACCTCCACCAGAGCAGACCTCCACCAAAGCAGACCTCCACCAAAGCAGACCCCCACCAAAGCAGACCTCCACCAGAGCAGACCTCCACCAAAGCAGACCCCCACCAAAGCAGACCTCCACCAGAGCAGACCTCCACCAAAGCAGACCCCCACCAAAGCAGACCCCCACCAAAGCAGACCCCCACCAAAGCAGACCCCTACCAAAGCAGACCCCCACCAAAGCAGACCCCCACCAAAGCAGACCCCTACCAAAGCAGACCCCCACCAAAGCAGACCCCCACCAAAGCAGACCTCCACCAAAGCAGACCCCCACCAAAGCAGACCCCCACCAAAGCAGACCTCCACCAAAGCAGACCCCCACCAAAGCAGACCCCCACCAAAGCAGACCCCCAAGGCTGAAAGGTTTTGTTTTCACTGGAGTTTGTCTGTGTTTGACTGTAAGCAACATGACTCAAAAAGTTATGGATGGATTTTAATAACATTTTCAGGATATGTTGGGAGTGTCACAAGGAACGAATAATTTTCATTTGTTAGATACACATAGATAAAATGTCAGATGTAATACTCCATTCATCCACCAGGGGCAGTATTCATACCTTTACTGTAATTGAGTGGTGATGAAAGGGACAGAAATAGAAAGTATAAATCAATAAACATATGGTGAGGTTTTGTGTACACAGATAACACTTTATTATTATTTCTTATTATTACAGTTTTATATTGTTTTTTATTGTATTTTAATTGATGTCTGTTTTTTATTGTTGAGGGACTGTGAGCACCTGCCATATATACTGGACCTTCCTTTGGGATTAATAAAATACTATTTTATCTGTACTGTAACATATTATTTTTCAGCACATATTGTATTCATTGTTTTTTTATAACAAGTGATTTTTTATAGTATGGAAATTGTACTTTTACGTACTTCTACATTCATGCTTTAGTATTACTTAGGATTTTTATTGCTCTCTGCTCATACTGTTACTAAAACTACATTATTATTCATATTTGTTTTTCTTTCATAAAGTATTTTTACAACATAGAATTTACTTTTAGATTTTATAGCACTCCATTTGTGTTTTCTGACTATGACTGTGTCACATGATTGGGTCAGTAGTGACAGTAGTCACCAACATATAATGGGATTTATTCTGAACCACCTCACAGCTTTTCTGAAATTTTATGTTAATTGGTCCAGTATTTTTTGTCTAAAGTTGCTGGTAAACAGACTGACAGATGAACAAATAAAAATCCAAACTTTATTTTTAATAACTGTTCTTTACTAGTAATTTTTTTCTTTTTTTTATCAATTATTAGACATTTCAGGCAACCCCCAAACACTGTTCTATACTTTATGTAACACACTATTTGTAATTTTACTTTAACAGTATTTTTCTACCTCCTTTAATATAACGTATATATGTTTTTATTACAGCAGGTCACACTTTATTTTTTTTAAATGTACTATTTTATAACAGCATTCTTACAGTATTTACTTTAAGTTCATATTTAAGGTAACTAACAGTATTTTTATTGTACAATATAATATTTGTATCTTTACTTCTGCGTGATTATGTTAATATATTTCTTCCATGTGACATTTAGTTGAATATATTATATAGTCAGTTATCGTGACAAATGCAGACATTTACGTATCCAAGTCATTTCTGACATTTTAGTTCACTTTGTAATCAAGCTCATGCACTTTTGTCCTGGGGCATGATGGGAATGTAAGTCCAAACAACTATAATATGTGTGTGTTATGTAACAGGTCAAAGTTGTATAATATAATGTTAGACAAAGCGCAGCCATGACATTTATCACAGCTAACGTTATTATGTAATATGTTAATTAGAGTATGCTTATGAGGACATTATGCTCACATACAGTTGAGTAATTATTTAATTTTTTAGCATTTTAGTTTACCTGTGATGAACTAGCAACACATCCAGAATGTACACTCCCTTCATGCATTGGTAACTAGAATAGGGGACTCAAATTCATTACTTTCAGGGCCCATATTCAGCCCGATTTGATCTGAAGTGGGCCAGACCAGTAAAATAAAAGCATAATCTAGGACAAGGGGTGAAACCTAGTTAGTCTTCCCTTCAATTTTCTAAAAAGACATTATATGGGACCCAGTAGGACAGTGAGAGTCAGTGATGTCTTTTTAATGCTTTCCAAACAGATAATGGACCTCTCCTTTAACGATGATTAAGATACGTCCAGTTACAGATGGACAACATTTGTAGCATGAATTAATTGTCATTGGATTTGGTCACATGACCGACCCACTAAAGTGAACCTTTTAGCCACATATTAATTCTTCTTTTTTCAAAACGAGAGTTGTCCAAAAATCAATGAAGAAGTGAATGGATGCCATATGACTGTATTATATAACACTTTTCCTTTAATGAACTAGAACAACTGTGGCATTTAAAGACAGTTGATTGTGTTGGACATTTATGGGCAGCACCTGCTTCTCTGAGGCTTTAACTTAGAGTCACTGACCTTTGGAGGCACTGAGTGTGTAGTTGAATGTTCATGTTTATTCATGACGTTGTAGACCTTCACCACATCCACCGTTGCGAGCTCAACACTGTAAACCAAGTCTGTGGTCTGTCATCGTTCACATATTATGTCATTTATATAAATAGGCTTTTCGACACATTAAATTATACAAACCCTTCCTTCAGTTTACAGTCCTCTGGTCTCAATATAATTATTTCTATAGATTGATAAAAGCATGCCCACTGCTGACACTTTCAAGAGCTTTGTTATTCCTGGCCATAAACTGTTTAATGAACGGATGAGGCTATTGGGATACATCACCTCCTTATTTTGAAATGTCTGGTGTCTGTTTTACCCATACTGTACACTGTGGTTGGACGAGCCGCAACGTCACCCTATTGTTTTCTGATCTGTCGTTTTAAAGTCAGTACTTAGTGATTTTGGCATCACCACATTGTCTTTTGGAGCAGGAAGTGACTGTATTTGGACAAAAGAGGCAAAATTACACTGTACTGTAAACTTTAATGTTCAGAATAATTAAATATATTAAGTTGTGAATACTCAAAGTTTCATAAATAGTGCCACTAACTCAAATATATTAAGTTGCTGTAACATGTTCTTCTTTTTAAGTACTAATATTTTTTTATTAAAGGGATCTATTATGGATATAAGTGAACATAACTTAAAAACAGATGAGTTACAACTGAGTGGAATTAAGTCAATAAATACTCAAAATATTATTGTACTGTAAAAAATTGTAAAAAATAAACTTAACTGATGTAGTAGATGATGAAATATAATTTCAAATCACTCCAAATAACCACCAATATTTATTACACCAATAAAATTACAACCACAAAACACAATAATTTTATTCAGGGTTGGATGTGGTTCAGTTGGTAGAGTGGGTCGTCCAATGACTGAAGGGTCAGAGGTTCGTACGTCCAAGTGTCCTTGGACAAAGACACTGAACCCTGTCTTAGTCTCCCAGTACAACTGACAGAACCTTCGAATACTAAGTTAATAAGTAATGTTTTAATTTAAGTATACTTTAATAAACATCTACATTTTAAGTTCTGGAAACTTGTATTTTTTTTTAGTTTCATCAACTTAAAATAATTACATTTTTTAAAGTTCTGCTAACTTATTTGGGTTTACAGTGTACAGGAGACACAGCCGTTAGCATTTAGCTAATACGAAAGTGTTGGTAACTTAGCAAAACCTGCTGGAACATTATGTTTGGTCGATATCTGCAATTTTCTTACTGATGGAGTGAATACGATACCCATAATGCATTAGTATGTCCAAATATTATAGAATCATAACAGTATTATCTTACCTATCAAGTAGAAACATGGCCGCCTTAGCATCAGTTTTGAGCCTCTTTTCCTTTTTCAGTTGACGCCAGTGTTGGAAAGTCGTAGCGATTCCCACCTTTGTCCTGTTCCATTCTTCGCTCCTCTTCCTCATGGCTGTAGCTTTTTCAAACGCAGTTTTTACTTTGGTTTTGCTGTCGGTTGTCATCTTTTCCCACCATAGTTGTTTACGTGAACGCACAGAAGAGGGTGGGGGGGGGGGTCGGGGGTGAGGGGGGTTGACTGATATTTAATGGACGTATCAGTAAATCAATCATTGTAAAGATGATCGGTACAGACTGGATTAAAACATTTCAGGGTTTTTTTTGTTGCAAACATTCTATTCCAGTGTGTGATATGGGATCGTTAAGAGGTTTTTCAAACAATATGGTAAAAAATGTTCCAAAAAAAAGATCTCCCACCCTATCTTTAACCTTCCCAAATTGGCGAATCCTAACCGACTTTGTACAGAAATCAGGCGCCTGGTGGCCACCAGCGGTACTGCAGCTCATTATGCTGTCAGTCTGGCACCTTTAAAGCTGTGGTTGTTCTCTACTATTTCTGACCAACACACACTTATAGGTTCAGTGTGTAATGTTTAGTATCATATATCAGATTGCATCCGGCTGAATAATGCCCCCCCCCCCTTTCCTCTCTTTGGCAACAAATCACTCATGACTATGAATATTATATTCTATTTATGCAATTAGATCCTCCTATGTCTTACACACTGGACCTTTGAACACACTGTATATATTTGCTTATCCTCTCACAGTCAAAACAATAGTACTATTATAGAAGCACCACTTATTTTATTACCGTCCTCTAAACATATACACTGTTTGACTGAAGTTACGCACCTACAGCTTTTCTCTAAGACTCATTACAGCACAATTTGACCTCAAATTAGATGTTGTGTTTTGTTGTCATGGAGTCACCATGAGCCTGAATCCTGTCCACTGATTGGCTTTGGACTCACACATTTTGCCAATGAGGACTTGCATCCTCCTCTCTTTTATCATCATAATTTTATCATAAAGTTACATGATGAGTGGGTGTAACCCTACCTTTAAACTTTTACAAAGTTTATGAACGTCAGCACTTCACGTGTTGCCCAGGGACAACAGTTTAAAAGATTGCTTTTTTATGTTTATACAAGTACATTTACAGAATTATTCATGAATGTATAGTCTCTGATAAATTAATTAATTAATCTATGCATTTTCCAGTTGTTTTCTTTTAAAGACATTATAAATACTCCATAATGTAAAATCACACATCATCATTGTTGCTGGCAGTATATATCACTCTCCCCGAGTGACATCACAATGTCGTGGGCCATGGGGGTCTATTTTACTGGTCTGACCCACTTTAGATCATATTGGTCTGTGTGTGGAACCTGAACTAAAATACTGTTGACACCATTAACAGTTGATGCCTTCACACCGTCAATGTAAATAAGAATCTGTTATGACTTACCTGGTTAAATAAAGGTTAAATAAAAAATTAAAAAAATAATAAAAAATTATATATATATATATATATATATATATATATATATATATTATATATATATCATACATTTATCCTGTTGGACCCTTTATTTGGCTCACAGGCCCTATGTTTGACTAGGGCCCGTGACTACTGAAATAGCTGCAAGAGATGTTAAATGTTAATGTTATAGCAGCAAATGGGATGTGTATATATATATATATATATATATATATATATATATATATATATATATATATATATATATATAGTGGAACAGTGCTGAAAATGTTTGAAATAATTTCATTACACAAGTGAACACGATATAGAGCACAGTTGATGTTTTAATGTATAAATGCCGCATATTGTGTTTAATCTCATGTTTAATTCAGTGTGGTGATATATAAGTGTAACTACAGCTCATATATTTACTTGTGTTTACTTTTAATGTCAGTTTTTTCCATGTAGTGAGAATACATCCTTTCAGTTCATGCATCCTGTGAGTACAGAGATATTTTTATTGGACTTCCCTTCAATACAAATAGCAGTAAAATAAAGTAGAAGCAATATTAGTACATTGGCTCGCATTCATTTCCTGGAGTGAAACTGAAAATTCAAACTTAAAGACAACTCTTAACCCTTGTAATTTAATGATTTTCATTATGTGGACATGAATTTTCTCTCCAAAGGTGACTGAGGAGGCAGATTTATGCTCCCATAATGTAAGAAATACAAGGACACACACACACACACACACACACACACACACACACACACACTCTCACTTTCTCTCACTGCCCTTCAACAAGCACTACCAGGAATTTATTGCAAAATGTAATTAAGGATTTGATTCTGTACTTTTACCCCTGAGGTACACACACACACACACACACACACACGCGCACACACACACACGCACACACACACACGCACACACACACAAACCATTCACAATGTCCTCCAACATGCCAAGACAGTAATTCATCTTGTTGTGGTGCTATTTGTAAACCCTAGTTTCACCACAATGCACATAGACAGTCAATGGGTGGGTCCGTTACCGTGGTAACAGGTGTGTCTTTGGTTCGGTGTGGCTGTGCGTTCTAATCAGATTGTCGTATATCATGTGTCACATCCTGACCACACCTGATATTTCCCTAAATGTTGAACCATTAAGCTGATTTGCGGAGACGCCAAGTTAGGGGAGAAAATGTCAGAACAGAAATAAAGAGGATATGAGGGATGATATTTAAGCAGTTTAGTGAAATGTGAGGATGTTCCGGGGCAAGAGGTCAGAGATGGAGTGGAAGTAAAGATCCCAAAGATCATTGAACAGTCCAAAGTTAACTTTGTGAAAAATAACCGTCAGCAGATCTGGACTCTTTGACTCTGTTCTGGAACCAAAGTCCAATGTTCCTCATTTTGATGTTTTTTTAGAAATAAATCACAATGAATATGAGCGTGTGATGTGTAAAGTAAGGCTGTGAAAGGATTACAATTTTTAATCAGGTTAATCACAGGGTTGCTTTGGATTAATTTTGATTAATCACGATCAAAACACTTTATGTCGGTCAACTAGTTTTTTTTAATATTCAAATTTCCTACAAAATACACAAAAATAAAAGACTTTTAACTTTGTAACTTTGAAATAATCTTTAAATTATTCATAACAATTTGTAAACTATATTTGTGACATTAAAATAATGAAAAGACAATGGAAAATCTCAAAGAAGTTTAATTCTTACCAACCACTTGTTATTAGAGGTTTTAATCTGTAATGAAGGTGTCGTTCAGCTGTAAGCGTGGGTTTCTGTTTGTGTTGCTTGTCTTCACATGTTGTGAATGTTTTCTCCGTTTCCCAAAGGTACCCGTGTCATGCACTGGTTTATAAACCTGGGTTTGTTTTTTCAGCTTCATCACACAAACATATAAGAGAAATGAGCCAAATGGGACAAGTCAGCATCCATCACTTTACATGTTTCCACATATGTAACTGCTCAGCACGAAACCAGGCATAAGTCGCGCTGAGCCGTTCAGAGCTACAGCCAAATTTAGGCTGGAAGGCGATTTCTTATGTGTGTTTACATTTGATCAAAAAACGGTACCTTAACACCTCTATGTTCAGTTCCTGTGGTCATTACATTGAAATCCAATCAATAAAGGTGTTTATTGAGTCAATTATTTAAGCGGCGACAAAAGTTCAGGTATTGCTGAGCAAAGACAAAGACGACTTCCACCTCTTTTCGCCGAACAAAACGATCTCCGTTCCGTGGGTCAACACCCAAGTGTTTGGTACGAGGTAAAAGCTTATATTGAATGTTCTGTCCAATGGTGTAAGCCAAATGATTATAATACGTCACACTTCTGTCCTATTATTATAATATATAAAACTTCTGTGACATGTCAATTGGATACAAATTATTATGCGTTGCTAAGGACTTCCTACCCCAAAACAGTCCAAAACTTTGACGGACAATTTCTCGAAAATGCAAATTGCAAAATATGTCCAAATGTGGATATTAAAATGACCATAACTTTGGTTCTACTTGTGATAGAAACATATTTTTTTCACCATCTTAAACCTTAGTTTCCACTCTACCAAGCTACACAGATAACTCACTTTTTAATTTCCAGACACTTATGCCTGGTTTTGTGGTGGTGGGTCACATATGAAGTTTTTAAAAAGTCACTTTTTGCATCGTTACACTTGGTTTTTATGCAGTTGAGAGGTTTAAACGTACAGAAATACAGTCTGTTGCTCTACTTTTCCAACCTGTTGCTGTGTTCTCTACAAATTAATTTATTTACACTGACACATTCATTGGATTTACAGACTGAAATATAACTTGTAATTTGTTCTATTCTAGTTTGTGTTTACTTCTGCCCACGAGCTGACTGCGAGCCTGCAGATAAGTGGAGTCTGGGTTATCACAACCCTGAGCTGATATTATTTTCCACAGTGCAGTGGCTGCTGACGATAGGAAGGTGGTTTAATTTAACTGTGAAGTGGCTTCTCTTAATTTATCCACACTTAATTACGCTCCGGTGGCCGACAAGCTGTCGATGTGTCGTCTCTGTTTTTGGTGTTGACGTGATGAAGTATAAAAGGTGCAGACGTGAACTAATCTGTGTATAGTTCTGCACATACACTAGAAAAAAGTCCAAATCTGCTAAAGGAACAAGTGAAAATTGTACTGGTCGGCAAAACAACATGTGAATCGGTCAATGCTGTTACACTTAAAAAACTAAAATATCTGCCTGATATATCGGGCGACCGATGTATTGATCGAGCCTTAGTCTGTACATTATGATCCATTCACTTTACAGGTTCTTTCTAGTGGAATATTTACTAATCCATTATATACATGTACATAAACCAGCATATATGTGGAATAACACACCATCATATATATTAACCCTCTGGGCGCCCAAGTCGCAAATTTGCGCCAAGCGGCGGTGCTCTGTTTAATCCACTCTCTCATCTAACTGCGATTTGAATGCAGTTCATACTCCATACTATTAGGTGGCAGACATGCAAATCTGTCTCCCGAGCACAAATTTAGGCCCTGCCCCCATGAAAAGTTTTCCAGGAAATGCCTTGGTAAATGACCGCACCTCGAAGCGCTCGCTCAGAGCTATTCCGGAGTATTACGGAGGCGGCTGCTCTCGCATTGCTGACTAAAGTTATACATCAAACACACGAAATGGCAAAAAAGAGGTTCACGGTTCATGAGGCATTGTGTCAGGTCTTAGCTGACTCGGATTCTGAACCTGAAGATCCAACATTTGATGATTTTGACCGAAGTAGTAGCAGTGATAGTGAGGAATCTGACCAGGAAAACTTTTGCGTAAATGTGCAGTGTGGTGCTTCAGGATCACGTTTTCGATCTGGAGCAAGAGGATTGAGATGTCGGATAGATAGAATAGAACTGATTTCTGAGTGACCCCCTGAGGCATGTGTATGGATGAATATTTGGCATGTTTGTGTAGTTCTTAGGCCTACATGTTTCATTGTTTTGAATAATATTTTGAATCAGTTCTTTGCCATGTAAATAATATTTTGAATTGTATTTTGAATCAGTTCTTTGAAATATAAAATCAGTTCCTGAAATATAAATATAATAATAAAGCTAAAAAGGATTCTTAGCTAGAGTTATTGATACTCAAATATGATATTTCAACCCTCTTGATAATATATGAAGTATTTTCTCTTTTTTCCATGCATATTGTCTAAAATTACCTTATTTTATGGCCAGACACACAAGAGAAATTTCAACAGAATTCCGAGCAGTCAACATATGTCATCAATGTTTTCTTGGATGCTCACTACGGATGCATCTAAAGTAAATAACAGTATTTTAAGCAACAACAATGTCACAGACACTCAGTAGATGACAAAACATTAAATTTTTAAGCAAAACATCCCAATTTGATTGATCCAGAGTCTCTCCCACTGTGAAATTCCTTAATTTCAGCTGTCCGCCTACTGATGACGTCATGATGATGTCATAATATGCAAATTAGATCTACAAAAATATCTTAAAAATATACTTTAGGTCCTGCCCTACAAATTTGTAATTTGGAGCAAAGCTCTATCTCTTACCACTTTTGTGCAACAGCTCTTTGAAATATTCATGTAAAAAATATGTCAACATTGAAAAAAAATGGGGCGCCCAAAGGGTTAAAAACATGAACTGATTCATCTTTTTAAAGTATGTAAGATTTAGCACATTTAATTTCTAAAAAAAATATACAAATCGACAAGGTCAACCAACTATTGATTAATAAATTAATCAATAATTTACATCCCTCATACTGTAAAAAAAATAAATAAATTATAGAATAGTTTGGACTATTGTAGTTTCACCTTTCAGTCCAACATGGCAGAGAAACACCTTGAAAATGTTTCCCTGTAGTTACATATTGTTGACAACATACATTGTTTATTCACTCTACGCTATGTTTTCACTGTAGCCAATCAGAGCACAGGATATTTTGTGGCGTAAAAACAGGAGCTCACACACTCCGCAGCCCAAAGTGTGTGTCCTAGTTTTCCACATGGCTTCATGCTCTGCAGGGACCATCTATCTGTCCACACCTCACCTTCCTCCTCTTCCTCTTCCTCATCTCCTTCCCTCCACATCTTCTTTTGCCTCCTACACTCTTTACTTCTGTCTCCTTCATTTACTGAGTCACTAAACATCCATAATGTTGTATTAGTGCTTAAAGGTGGAGTGCAAGATGTTTTCCTAGAGATTTTTTTTTCTTCGTATATTGATTAAAATCCTCTTCACACCCCATTTACAACCAAATAGTGAAATGCTCTAACACACACACACACACACACACACACACACACACACATATGTAGTCGTTTCCATGTCTCATGAGGACCAAGTTTGTAATCAAGTAGCCATTCAGTAGTGAAGTGTAAAGACATCTTTGTTCTTTTTTAAAGAATAAAATAAAATAAGAAAAAAAAATTAACATTTAATTAAATAAAAAATTGTGTTAATAAAAATGAATGAAAAAAATAACAATTTCAAAAATAAATAAATCTATTAAAAAAAATAATTAATTAAAATCATCTTGACGAAATAAATAATACAAAAAGAAAAATGAAAAAATAAATGATAATAAAAATACATACAAATAAGTACATAAAAAAAAAAAAAAGGAATCACATCTTCAAACGTTTGAAAACGACATGTTTCGCTTTTGAACCTGTTTCTTCTAGACTTCTAGAAAAAAAACAAATTAACTTATTTATACATCATTTCTGCTTTACTAGTGTGGACCTTTATTTATATTTAACCCTCGTGGGGACCTGAATTTTAGTCTCCATATTGCCAGAGGTCCCCATGGTGTGATTGTTAAACATATCAATGTCCCCATGAAAATAGGAATACAAGCACACACACACACTATATATATATATATATATATATATATATATATATATATATATATATATATATATATATATATATATATATATATATATGTACAGGGTGTGATTTTGTCAAAAAAAACAAAGGGGGTATGTTTTTTTTCACAGAAGAAAGCTTGTGTTAGATGCTGTGACCCTCATTCTTACATCAATAACATAAATGAGGCTGAAATCACAAAATTTCAGCCTCAACAGTTTTCTCTGATGAGGGCACGGTACAGCGGTGCTCCGTGACCAGGGTTTGGTTTTTTCTCCGGCCACCGTCAGGTGAAACTGACTGCATGAGACCATGAGACCCACGCCCCACATTCGAAGGGGGTTATTGGGGGTCAAGCTGATGGGAGTCAGGTTGGGACAGTTCGCCGCCCTGTCCCTTTAGATTAATTATGATGATGGATCCATCCATCCATAATCCATTTTAATTATACATTTTAGTAGTGATGTTTCCTTTCCAACCCGATACAGAGTAAAAAAAAAATTTAAAAAATAGACTCGCTTCTACCAAAATGATCAGATTCCAACAAAGAAAATATTGGACAATGATGTCACTGCTGATGGGTAGAGTTAGACTTTCCTACAAACCTCTAATGTTTCCAGGGTGTGGGATGAAGAACATGGAGAACAATAGTGTGGATAGATGGAATAAACTCAACTGTGACACATGGGTGGGAGGCTTCTGCACAGGTAAAACTGGAACCAACACCAAGTTGTGAATGTGCGTTACTGGTGTAGCTGTGTAATTACAGACACCTACGCCGTTACCACAGCAACCTAAGTAGATAGGCTGATGATGTCTGGATGCACCAAGGGGATCTGATCACGTCAGATAAAACAGTGGAGGAAAAAAAAAGTAGTGTGCAGTTCACAGACTGGACGACTTATTCCAGTAACATAAAGGCTCTGGTTGTCACCCCCCCCCCCCCCCCACCTTTAAAGAAGAGAAAAAAGCCAATAACAGACTGTTGCCAAGTTCAGATCAATACAGGGTTCTGGATTCACCCAGGCCTGGTCTGGTATAATACATGGACTCACCTCCTGTAACTGAGACTTTTTCACTTGTATAGACATGATATGACAAAAAAATAATCTCACCAAGTGTATTTTTCTCATTTATAAGATAAGATTTTTACCCAACAAACATGTTTTTGGGTGATGGGGGGGGGGGGACTCGGAGGAAACCCATCCAGACACGGGGAGAGAAACTCCACACAGAAAGGCCCACATGGTCTGGGTCTTCTTGCTGTGAGGCAAGAGCGCTAACCTAAGCCTAACCCTAAGACACATAAGTGGTGATATCTCATTAGACAACACAGATAGGCTCGATGACATCATGATGACATGCAAAATGTATGACCTTGTGTATGTATGATCAGGGTTATTGACATATTTTATTAAATACGACAATATTGGGAGCGATGATTTCTTTGAAGTGGGCCGGACCAGTAAAATAATAGCATATTAACGTAGGAAAAAATTACAATTAAAATTTTTTTGCATTTGTTTTAGTGCAAAAAACCCCTATTACCTTATGAGCTTGCTTTAAAAAAAACCTATCAAACAAAAAAGGTGTGAATAACCTGAAAAATAAAAATATCTCAAGAAAAGTACATGCAAGTCAATATTATGCTTCAATTTATCATTTACACAAGTTGATTAAGGATCAGATCTACTACAAAGACACTTAACTGTTAAAATTATACTTAATTTTCTTTAGAAATTTCAGTTTGTTCATATTCCTTCATGTTTTTCACATTTTATTGTTACAGGATAGTTCGTAAGTGTAAATATTTCCCCAATTTAATGTTATTTTTTCCACTATAAGAAAGACAGAAATTTGAATTTGTCATTATTTATAGGCATAATCTACATTATTTTCACATCAAAATGAGAAGAAAATATGGAGTAATTATTTTAATATGTTATTCTGCTATAATTTGACTGTAGACCATATTAGTCTGAATGTGGAACCTGAACTAAAATCAGCTCCACAGCTTTTACTATATACAATCTTTGCATTTGGCCCACGGGCCACATGTTTGAGACCACTGCTCTAAGGGATGGCTAATGATCGATAAAATAAATCGTTAGCAAACACGGAACAGTAGTTTACAAATAAGTTACAAACATCCAGATCCAAACCTTTGTGGAGGTCTGCACTCTCAGAATGATCTAAGCATTTACTTTATTTCAGTGTGATAATATTAGAACCATGTTGAGTCGACCTTTGTGATATGGAGGGATTAGCATCTATTTTATTTCCTCCTCATTTTGATCCATCGTTCTTCCTGATCAAGGACAAAGAAGGACGGACCAGTGATGATTAATCAAAGTCTTTGGGTGAAAAATCCTAAGGCTCATGTTGCAACATTATACGCATGTTTGTTGAAAGAGCAAACTTAAAACTTTGGGAAGACTGACCTCTACATCAGACAGATGCTGACCTGGAGACAGCTGAGGATGACTGGGGTGATATTTGGAAGGGCCAGATGAGACACAGGATATGTCTTACTCCAAAGATAGCATTCATGCAACCAAAAAATAAATACAAAAAAAAAGGTTGATATAGTTTCCTTTTTCAACCCTTTTATTTATTGAACTTAGAACAGAAAATGTAATAAAAAAAATAAATAAAGTCAAAACAAAACATGACAAAAGAGAAGGATGACATTTATATCAGCTACAAGGAACATTTCTGTCATTTTTCAAGTGCCTTGAGTCCCATTATCTGCCGGTGGGCAATTTGAACCAAGTTAACACAAAACACATCTGTAGAGTTTTTATCATTCAAACATATAAGTGACACCATTAAAAACTTTGACACTTCTACTTTTCAAATATATATACATATTAAATATTAAAGGATAAAAGACTTGATGTCTCAGCAGGACCTGGAGAAACTAGTCCATGCATTCATCTTTAGTCGGCTTGATTATTGTAACAGTGTCTTTACAGGTCTACCTAAAAAATCCATTAGACAACTGCAGCTCATTCAGAACTCTGCTGCTAGAGTCCTAACTGAGACCAAAAAAGCGGACCACATTAGTCCAGTTCTGAGGTCCTTACACTGGCTGCCTGTCCATCAGAGGATAGACTTTAAAGTTCTGTTGCTGGTCTATAAAGCTCTGAATGGATCAGGACCCAAATACATCTGTGACCTCCTGACTAAGTATGAACCCACCAGAGCCCTGAGGTCATCTGGATCTGGTCTGTTGTCAGTTCCCAGAGTCAAAACCAGACATGGAGAAGCTGCGTTTAGCGTCTATGCTCCTCATGTCTGGAACAAACTCCCACAAAGCCTTAGATCAGCTGAAACCATCAGTTCCTTTAAATCCAAATTAAAGACCCACATGTTCTCAGCTGCATTTGAATCTAGTTCTGAGTCTCCACTGCACTAAATTTACCCTTTGTGATTTTTAATTCTACAATTTCTTTCTTTTTTTTTTTTTTTTTAATTTTTCCCTAATGTCTTTTGTCTGTGTTTTAATGTATTTTATTGTAAGCACTTTGAATTGTCTTGTGCATGAAATGTGCTATATAAATAAACTTGCCTTGCCTTGCCTAAATCAACCCTTTTTAAAGAGAGGCTGAGGCCACACCTAACCAGAGGTGAGCGTAATAGAACAGGTGATAGATGGACCCAAGATGCAAAACTCTGAGGCTTCAGATGCGTTTTACAGTCTTTATTAAATAATGAGTGAGCACGGATGAGGCTCCTACCGGACCGTCCGTACGGGACACCGCGAGCCGCAGTGAAGAATGGTCAGACAGGCAGGGTTCGTAGACAGATAATCGAAGACACAATAAGGGAGATCCAACACACCGTTATCCAGGTCCGTAGCAGGGTCACGCCGAGGGTCCGAGGTCCGATGAGGCACCGAGGGGGGGCAAGGCAAAACTCCGGGTCCAAAAACAAGCTTACGGTCAATACACAAAAAATCCACACAATGACAGACAAGGGGCAGGCAGAGATCAGAATCCAAAAACCAGAACGAGAAGTCAAAAGCCAAGAAACCACAGGTAAATGTAGACTTGCTCATAAGTTGCATAACGCAGACAGATTTGCACCAGACTAACACACACATTGCTTATTTATACACTACTGACAGATGTCACAAATGATGTGAAAATTAATGGAGGCGGGGAAACACCGGTGACAGGAAGTAAAGCAGGAAAGGGTGAACATGAACCCACATAACAAAATAAAAAGCCCAAAACACCAACAACGACAGAAACCGTAGAAAGACAGAAAAACTAGACAAACATGACACCAGATGTAAGATCCATGACAGTGAGAGTACGTCCCATTCAACCACAATAGCCAATAAACAACATGGAAAGTAACAGCCATCAGAGCAGGGGTCCCCAAACTTTTTCCAGTGAGGGCCACATAACTTTTCCCTTCTCTAATGAGGGGCTGGGGTCAGTTTGTAACAGAAAAAGTGTGATGAATGCAGGAGTGGCTAAATGTAAAAAAAAGTATTGTTTTCCAGAAAGCTACAATCAAATAACCCTCTCTGGGTTCTTCACAGAAAAAAAGTCCATTGAACATAAACTTCTTGGTCTTAACAGGTCCACGTTCAGCTTAGTTGTTAGACCAGAATCTCTGACTTAAATGACTCATATGAGCGTCTGTCAAAGTTCTTGTGTTAAACTAGTTACTAATAGTTAATAATGAAAATAGTTCAAAACTATGGAACATTTTATTGCAAAAGTCCAACTTTATTATCAAATACAAATACACATATATGAAAAAAAATAAATAAATAAAAACGCTCTCTGGTACTGTTCAGGGGCCCGGACCAAATGTGGAGATGGGCTGCATCTGGCCCGCGGGCCGCAGTTTGGGGACCACTGCCTTAGAGTATTCGAATAACAAAGAGTCTGAGAGGTCACAGCTGGAGATACAATCACTATTTTCCATTTTCCATAGAAACAACAACACATTTATTAACTTTTATGCAGCCAACACTTGTGTTTACAAAAGTCTTTCTTAGATATTTTTATTGTGTTTTCTTGCACTGTTTGAAGAACTCTAAACATTTTTTTATACACTTGTGCTTACACTTTCATATTGTTTTTTGTTAGACTTTTCAGAACACAACCGTATGTGACACTTTTCTATAGATGTTTACAGTTTAGTTGAAATACTTGAAAATGTCAGGGTATTACAAACAGCCTCAGAGAAAAATGTGAAGGCAAATATTTTACACAATCTGTGCATTTTTCTTAATTGCAGTCTTATATTTTTCATTTGAATTAAAAAAATTTTTTTCGATTTTTTTATTTGGTGTTTTGTTTGCACTTTTAAAAATCTTCTTTGATCTTATTGAAACATATTAAACACTATGTACTTGTTGTAACATGTTTGTTTTTGTTGTTCAGTCACATGACTTTTAATTGCGTAATAAGGTCTTTCCATTATATTTTTGCATGAAATATACCAATTTCACTAAGCCCCAAAAAACCCATCCCGTCCAAACACAAAAACTTTTCATCAACAAATGAGAGTTTTGGTGAAACGGTTTTCCATTGGGCGAAATTTTTGTTACATTCACGCAATTTGAGCTTCAGTGGTGCACCGAGGCAAGTCCAACTGTGTTTAATGAAGTTTCCAAAGCACCCACAGGGCTTCGACCGTTGGTTCCAGTAAGAACTTGGAGGATCCCAGATCTTTCTGTAGCTCTGGATGAAATAATATATAAACAGGTCTGGACATCTGAGCCTAAGCCATGCCCATCTGAGCGAGTACGTGATACATCAGTCGTCGTGAAACTCAGTCTCTATATTGACTGAGTGAATACGTGAAACCCTCTTCAATGCAGTGTTTTCCTTCTCACTGTGACCACGGATCTGAGCCCCGTCTACAAAGTCCACGAGCACGGGGTGTCACTTTCAAAACATCAGGGGAAAAAAAAAAACAGGAACCTGAACCAGCAGCCTCTGGAAACTGTATGAGAGAAAACAAGCTAACTCAAAAAGATGAAGTTAGCATTGATCTGAAAGTGGTTTGATGTCGTATTGATATTAGAAACGACCAAACCATCAATGAAATAACCCTATGTTTCCACAGACTGAATCAGTCTAAAGCTCATAGTTTACACACATCAGTATTTATTTTATTTTATTTTTATTTAAGATAAGATAAGATATTCCTTTATTAGTCCCACTAGGTTTACAGCAGCACAGCAACAAAAATTATATTAAAAATTATCAATTCCTATGCACACAATATACACTATTTACACTATTGCACATGGGATTAATTATTTGCACTGTTTATTGTACATTATTGTAGTTTTTTTGTTGCAGTTTCTGTTGTTTAACTTTTATTTATCATGGAAAGTCATTAAGAACACATTCATATTTACAATGACGGCCTGTTAAGAGACCGGAGTCACTTTAGGGGAAAGGGTAGAGGGCTGCAAACTAAAAACAGATAGAACAAGTTATTATTTCTCCAGTTTTATTACTTCCACCAAGGAGGTATTAAATTCGGCTCAGTTTGTTTGTTTGTCTGTCAGCAGGATTATGCAAAAAGTTCAGAACAGATTTTGATGAAACTTTCAGGAATGATAGATAATGGGTGAAGGAAGAACCCATTAGATTTTGAGGAATGAAGGTCAAAGGTCAAGGTCACACTAAAAGTCAACAGCTACAACACATCTTGGTAACACTTTATAATACCTACACACAATTGACTATGTATTAACCATTTATTACCTATTTGTTAATGTCTTGTAAAGGTTCATACTAGTGTAAATGTCAAATTTGATTATTTTTAACCAACAGGTGCAGTTTTTACAACTGTTTCGTTCTTTACCTGTAAAGCAGATATACAAACACTGCACCTGTTTACATTTATCTTTGGAAGACACTAGTTGGATTAGGCCCCCAGTGACCCCCGTGACCCTAGTGAGGATAAAGCGGGTTCAGATGACGAGTATTTGCCTTGATGTATCTCTAGTTTTTGTTCTGCTTTGATCATGCACCACTACTTTAACAGAATAGTCTCTTAATAATACCATAGCTGTTAATTCAAATGGAATGAATTGGTGAAATCTTATGTTTATTACACATTAAAACATTACAATAAACACATTGAGTTTTACGTAATTTTTTACAAAACGAAAAAAAAATGGTTGTCACATTGTCAAATCTAAAATAATTTTAGTCGACTAAAATGATTTTAGTCGACTAAAATAATTAGAAAATAAAAATGTTAGTATTTTAGTCGACTGAAATAATTTTAGATTTCGTCGACTAAAAATGTTATGACTTTTGGTCAACTGAAACTACACTAACACTAAAATAAGTTCAATGACTAAATTGTGACTAAAATTACATTTTTGTCAAGAGACTAAAGCTAAATTTTCTGACAAAATTAACACTGGACGATTCTTTATGGACAGAATCTTGACGCAGTCTAGCTTCACTTCATTATGAGTATTTTTACATGTACGTTCATTGGATCAGTGGTCTTCAGCCCTGGTCATTAGGGTCCACTGTCCTGCATGTTTTAGATGTCACCCTGCTCCAACACACCTGATTCAAATGATCAGCTCATCAGCAAGCTCCTCCTCTATCTCCATACAGTCTATATGTTGTATTATGTTGGTTTTATGCTGTTATTGTGTCTAAATTGTGAGTTGACATTATCAGCTTTTGGAGCAGGTTTTGTTCCAAACTGGTGCTTTTTCCTGTTTCCTGAAGAGTGAAGCTGTCAGCTGGTGTGTGATGAGCTTCAGACAGGAGCGCTGCTGAGGCTGCTGAGGCTGCTGAGGCTGCTGAGGCTGCTGAGGCTGAATGTGTTTACACTTACTAAGATAGAAAAGCCACAGTTTATGTTTGGGGGGGGGGGGGGTCTTTGAGCTTTTAGACATTTAAATCATGATGCCAGGATGTTCTGTGGTGTGAAGAGTCACGTATTATCTGCTCTGACACTGGAAACACTTAACTCTTTAAACACCACAGTTCTTTTTCTGGGTTTGATTAATGTTTTGAAGCTGCTGTTAATGGTGACATTATCTCATCTCATCTTATCTCATCTCATCTTATCTTATCTTATCTTATCTTATCTTATCTTATCTTATCTTATCTTATCTTATCTTATCTTATCTTATCTTATCTTATCTTATCTTATCTTATCTTATCTTATCTTATCTTATCTTATCTTATCTTATCTTATCTTATCTTATCTAGTCTCATCTCGTCTCGTCTTATCTAGTCTCATCTCGTCTCGTCTTATCTTCATCATGTTCTTCTTCCTCTTCACATCTATCCATATTTCCTTCTTTTTTCCTTCTTGTCTCCATTTTATTCATCCTTCCTTTTTCTTTTTAATTGATTTCTCCTTCCTCTGCACTTAATTGTTTACTCTTCTTCCTCTCCTTATGGTCCTCCTCTTCCTCCTCTTCCTCCTCTTCCTCTTCTTCCTCCACCTCTTCTGCTCCTCTTCCTCCTTTTCTTCCTCCTCTTCCCTCTCACCTTTCTCCTTTCCTCCCTCTCCTCCTCCTGTTCTCCTTCCCTCCTCTTCTTCCTCCTCTCCTCCTCCTCCTCCTCCTCTTCCTCCTGACCCTGATTGCTACAGCTGCTCACTGTGGCCAAGTGAGGCTGAGATAAACAGATGAAAAAAAACAGAGTGAAGGCGGAGGGAACTTTTTCTCTCATCAATTATTTCCTCTCAGCGTCTTGAGCACAGCCCCCTCCTCCTCCTCCTGCATCTCCTCCTTCTCTTTTCTCCCTCATCTCCTCCTCCTCACTCTTCTCCTCCTTTACCTGCTGTATTTCCTTCAGTCCCTTCATCACCTCCTCCTAATTTTCACCTCCTTTCTCCTCTCTCTATGTTTTCATTTCTTCTTTTTTTACTCCTTGTTACATTTTTGATCCGTTCTTATTTTATTTCATTTATTTATTTATTTATTTTTACTCCTCCGTTCTCCTTTGCACATGATATTTTAATCAAACGCACAAACGGATTTGTTGTTTCAGTCGTTTTCTCTGTGAGTCTGTGTGTAAAAATAAATTCTGAAATGTGGATTATGCAAAGTGAACAAATAAAACACATTAGAGACGCTGGAAGACAACGTGAGCTTTTCCTTCCAGCAACGAACTGAGATGAGTTAATAACAAAGAGAAGCAGCTGGAGGAGGGAGGGGGGAGGTGGGAGGGGGAGGGGGCACGGAAAGAGAGGGGAGAGCGTGGGAGATGTAAATACAGAGGGGGAGGAGAATAGGAAGAACGAGGTGTAGAAACAGGAGATACAAGAAACAAAACAAGTGCTTTTTATTCTCCAAAGGACCAAGGACTCCCTCAGGCTGAAGAAACTGTTCAAACATATTTTGTAAAAAGTCTAAAGTAAAGAAAACAAGGAAGAAAGTCGACTGAGAAGCACCTGCAGTGATTAGGGAAAAAAAAAATAAACTGCAGGAGAAAGACAGGAGAAAAAACCCTACTGAACAAAAGAGGGAATTTTGACTTTTTATCCAATAATTTAGACTTTTTGTCTCATAATTTTGACTTTTTTTTTTTATCTCATAATTTGTCCGTGTCCATGTGTAGTCTTGTTGTGATTTCCAATTTTTTAATTTTTCAAAATAAAACCAAAAATAAGACAACGAAAACAACAACTTGTTTCTTCATTATTAGTTTCCAAAAACAAAATGGGTTTTTTTAGTTTTCCTTTTTATGTTTAAATGAATAGTGGAAAAAAGGGATGTTAGTGACGTTACCATAGCAACTGACACGATATGATGATGTCATCGCAAGGTTCCTACAGAGCCAGAAGTGTATGGAGACACAACGCCTGAGTGGACCAGGCTAAGTCATGACCAGTAGTGGAAACACACATATTGGTGTAAAAGGACGTCTGTCTGTTCTGGGACTCTGACTGATCTTCCCCAGGTTATATTTTGATTTAGATTTTTCCTCTTGTTCATTTGGTTGTTGGTTTTCCATCGAGCCCAACATTGGTAATTGTAATCACCTTGTGTGTGTGTGTGTGTCCGCAGAGACATATCATGCTGTAACTCAATGAAAACTTGAGATATCACCATAAAATGACATGGGCATATACATATAGCTAATGTGCATGAGATGCAATGATCCATTTGAGTAAAGGTCAAAGGTCAAGATCACAATGAACTAAGACATCAACATCACAGTATCGATTATAACTGAAGAACGGAGGGTCACAGAACTTTCAGATTGGTACCAAACGATGGGGAATGAAAATTTCTACAATTCTCATACTTGGTATTGTCACCTACGACCAACAGTTTTTGAGATCTCTGGAGGTCAAAGGTGACATGTCTTAAAATTAACTTCTGTAACACTGTTTGTGTGTGTGTCAAACATAGACATATCACACTATAACTTAATCAATACTGGATATATTATCAAAATATTACACACACTGATGCATATATACATATCATGAAATTATCAATATTGCAAAAGGTCAAAGGTCAAGCTCGCATTCAGCAGAAAGGTCAAAATCACATTATTGGCTTTAATTCAAGAACAAGTTGTCATAGAAACTTGAGATTGGCACAAAATAGGGATGAGATTAGGCATTTCCTAAATACTTGCTCAGTTATGAACACCCCCCCCCCCCCCTTCCTTTATTTTTGGCGCTGCAATTGTTTTGTATCCCAAACCCCTGTTAGCAAAGAAACACCTAAATTCCACACACTCACGTACTTTTATCCATACAGTGTATAAGGAACATAATGCACTTTACATTTGTCTAAAACATTTCGTGTCAACAGCGTTGAAATTACACAACTTATTTAAAGCACCCGCAGCTTGTGTTTAAATACTAGTTAAAAGCATTTACATATTTAATGGACATATAGAGGATTGTATTTTATATGACAACATGAGGAGTGTGGGTCAGATATCTCTGTACGGAAACATGCCTCCTACACGCCATAAACCAGAGAGACAGTAATGGAGAGTCAGTGTGTGTGTGTGTGTGTGTGTGTGTGTGTGCCTTTGAAACATTAATGTGGGGTTTAACTCCTTCCATCCAGAAATAGAAAACAAGAGGAGAGGATAAAGAGGAAAAGGAGAGATGAAAATCAAACATAGAAATGCTTTAAATAGAAAAACAGGAAGGAAAGATGAGGCCACGTCAGGGACAGAAAACAGCTCATTTATTTAAGATGAAATTTGATGTTACTGTGTTACATCCAAAATAGTGCTTTTATTTAAATCTTTTTTTTTTTTTTTTTCGTTGGCACTGTTTTTCAAGCTGATTTTTATTCCCTATGGTTGAACATCAGATAGTTCACACAGGTGGCATAAAGATGCACTAACAATACACTAACCTGCACTAAAAAACATAAAAAAACAATAAAATATGCTACAAGATTCAAAGATTTTTGAAAGGACTTGTTGTTGAATGTCTTATCACCTCTTTATTTCGTCTCAATCAAAGGTTTTTGTGTCTTTTTATTTCGAAACGGTTCTGAATTGAAAACGCTGTGGTTTCCTACTGTTGTGATCATGTTTTTATAGAGTCAATCTGATCTTTAGGATTCTGATCAGAGTCATTTCTACATATTTGTACTGAATCAGATACAGATCTGACTTTTTACAACATGATCTCAGTCTGTGCAGTCAGATAAGAGATCATATAATTTCCTAAATTGCATTTTGTCACAGTTGTGTATTAGTTTTGAGTCACAAACACAGGCCATTTAAGGATCCTTCCCTCTCAGTCATTTCCTTGGTAGACCAGACCAGACCAGACCAGACCAGAGTCCTTCATTCTGATCAATTTATCCTTGAATCCAACAGTCTAATAAGATCAGAAGAAGCTCTGCCTCCCATCCATGGATCAGTATCAGACTGACTCATATGACAGTAATATTTAATAGAAAACGAAGAAATACATTTTCAAGGACGGTAACAAAGCTGAAGCAGCATTTATGTGAAACAAACTCCATTTATCTTTATTTTTAATGTCTATATTGTTAATCCAACTGAAAAATTTTTTTTTCCCTGAGTCTTTGATTGAACTCTTCATTAATTTTGATTTGAATGCATGACTTAATGTTATTAACGTTGTTTAGACTCTTCATTACATTCATTACTTTAAGCATTATTTTATTATACAAATTTTTTATTGTGATTTTATCTAGTCCTGTCTCTCTTTTCTCAATGTTTCTTTCCTTTTAAGCCTTCGCCGCGGACCACGTCCGGCACAAGGCCTATTGTGTCCGCTGTGATCGCAATGACATCAGCCCTTTGAGCTCAAATTTGACCCCCTGAACATGCACGAAAACTCACCAAATTTTGCGCACGATTCTGAAGTCTGAAAAATTGTGAGTATTTATAGTTTTTTAAAAGTCGGTAAAGAAATGTGTCTACAGCGCCCCCTAGAAAAGTCAAAATATATCATATTATCCCAGATAACATTCAAATGAAGTTAAAGCTATGAAAATTGGTACACGTGTTCATCATGAGGAGATGAACAAAAAACCTTATGATGGCCACGCCCATAAACCAACAGGAAGTACGCCATCTTGGATTGAAATTTCAAACATGTTTCGTAACAGAGGTGACTTCCTCATACATGTCCATGATGCGGTGACGAGGCATCTCTGATTGGTTCAGAATGTGTGAAGGAACACTCCCCCCTCTCGCTCTCTATAGAATTCTATATAATATATCTATTCTATATAATATACCTCTATATAATTTTTACTAATACATTCTAAAGACAGATGCCGAGAACTCGTAGCCTCCCCTTTTTTTTTTCTTTAATTTTATTGAGCTCATGAAAAATGTCTGGTACCCAATTAATCCATATGTGACCCTGTCTGATGTTCAAGTTTTCTTTTTCTTTACTTGAATTTTCAGTTGTTTATAACTCATGGAAAAATAACAAATAAAAATAAAGTTAAAAATAATAATCAAATAGACAGAAAAAAAATTCATTTGGGAACCGACACAGAAGAAGTACTGTGTGTTTATGGGTTAAACAGCACCAAGGCTGAAGAGGATCAAACAGATGCATCCTTGAAAAGCCTGTAAAGGAAAGTCTCAGTCCTTGGAAGGATCCTGGACAATGGGAACAGTCCTCTGGTGAAATTTGATGACGTAGTTTTATGTAAATGAATGTTTGAAGGACCCTTCCTTGAAACTGACAAACGACCGTAGACGGTGACCATGGAGATAATCAGTGGAAGGATGCTGAGGTGTTAGAAGTGTACAAACGTGTTGGAACTGGTCTGGGACTGAAAGAATATGAGCAAAAATGCTATTATTCTTGTTCCTTTTCGGGGTCAGGACTACCGTCATTTCACACTTGGATCAGATATTGATCACATATATAAAAAAAATAACATCCGCAGATATGAGCGCTGAACCTGCAGTTGCGATAAAACTAATAGTTCTGATAAGATCGGCTCTGAACCCAAGACATTTGTAGAGTTTATCACAGCTGAGGAGTTTACACAAGAACCGCAGCGCTGATTTTTTATGAAACCCATCACATTTTGAAGCAGATCCATCAAAACAGGCAGAGTGTGGAGATATTTTTCACTGTCTTTTTAATGTTGGTGAGCATCAAATGGAGTTAAAGCATTAAATGTTAACCTTTTAAAACCCAAACCCCCACTAGCAACCAAAAACATTTACTAATTTAGAATGTTTACTCACTTTTGATCCACTAATCTGATCAATACGTGTAAATATTTGCTGTGAAATGCAGTTATTCCCCTTTTCATGGTCATCAGATATGACTCCTTTGGATTTTCAGAGGCTCTGTAGTTACCATGGAAACAGCATCATCTTCTACAACATTGATTCCCCAGTAAAACCCATGGAGTTGGATCATTGATAGTGGATGGAAACACTGGGTTTATGTTCAGTTAAAGAAAGATTTGACTGAAAAAGTACATTTTTCCTTGATTTTCTCTGTTTCGTATATAATAATCCTCAACTTTAATTTGAACTTTTATGGACATCAATCATGATAAGTAAATTAAATGTTGGAAAATAACAGATTTTTCACTTAAGAATGCGGAATCCTGACCCTAATATTTGAATAAATGCTGATAAATCACTTAAGAAAAGTTAAAAATAGAGAAAAAAAAAACACATTTGACAACTTACGTAAAAGAGGCAGTAGCTGAGAGGGGGTGGTAAGGCACAAATGGGGAGGTGTTATATGCTACATCTAAAACTAGTACTTGGTCTTTGAGGGATAATATTGTGTTAAATGGAAATACGTAATTGTTTAAATGTGAAAATGCATAATTAGATGTTTATTTATGCTCTTCCTAAGTCTAAGCGAGGATGTCTGTGCTGCTTTCCATGACCTTTTACTTAAAATAATACTCCACCACTTAAATTTGCAATGTTTCCCAGTTTTTACACCATCTGTCCCACATAATGTGGAGTGGGATTAGTGTACATTTGGTCGTAACTGAGGCTCCAGCATTGCCTGTTTTTTTTTTTTGTTGTTGTTTTTTTCAATTCGGACATCTGTTCCAGGTGAGTCAGCTGACTACGTTAACGGTGCTGTGCTCCATTTAACAGGTGTAGTCTACAGTTGGACCAGTCTGACCCAGTATACATACTCATTAAGGTGTGCGTGTTATTTTGGGTGACATCTGCAGGTTTTATTTTCAGAGTGTTTGGAGTCTAATCTTAGCTCCGCTCGGCTTCCTGCTCACATGTCGGATTGATTCTTGCATTGTTATTTTTATTCCACGTGTCATGTCTCTCTTTAGATGAGAAGAATCATTAGTTGAGTCCAGCTTTTAGGCTCCACAGGGTCCAGTCCAGGTTATGGAAGCATGTAGAAACTCACTTTATTTCAGGGCCCACATTCAGCTAAATTTGATCTGAAGTGGGCCGAACCAGTAAAAAAAAAATAACTCCAAACTTTTCTCTCTGTTTTAGAGTGAAAAATGTAAAAATACATAATGAAAACAAACAATATCAAGCTTTAGGTTGTCATTTACACATATACATTCTAACTTACAGATCACACTGGATCTACAGATATTATTAGTAATAGGTGGAATAGTATTAAAATTATACTTTTTTTGTCTCTTAAAATATTTCCAATTTTTCATATTTGTTCTGATTATTGAGAAATTATTATATACTTTGTTTTAGTGTCGCTAAATTAAAAAAAAAGTACATTTACAAAGATATTTTCACTTGTGAATATTTATAGGTTATTATCAAACTGTGAACCGTGAACTAAAGTGAACTAAAATGATTTATATCTTAGTGTCATTTTTGTGTGTAATAAATTCATCCCCTTTGGCGTGCCAGATTTGGTCCCCGGGCCGCATGTTTGACACCTGTGATGTAGAGGATATGTTAAGTATCCAGGTAGCATCTGAGTAACGGGGTATCATTCTGGGGTTTTTTTTAATGTAAGACATGCTGACATTTAGCTGGCTGTGGTTTGAACCCTATTTTCATCAAGAATAGTTAATTTGCATCAGTCTCTAGCTGCGTTTCCATTACCCTTGGAAATTCGGAAAATATAAATATCGTGATAAAAAACTGGTAATGGAAACACCTGAATTAAAAAAAAACACTCAAATATCGATAAAATGTTTTCACGCTTTCATGAGGTGGTTTTTCAGACGTTTCGATATTCTAATATATTGCAAACGCGCACTGGAAACGCATTTTCCACAATATATGACACAGGATGTAACTATATAGTCACATGATCGCTTCTCTCAGAGTGAAAATGACAGCCCCAGTCACTGTAACCATGACAACCATTGGCTGCTTATAATTTGTTGTTGTTAAGTGCTGAGCATATTTACACTTAATATTTCAACCTGACAACGTGGGGACCACATGTACAGACAATTATCATGTGAGACAGGTGGTTTGTTTTACATGTTAGTTCCTTTAAATAGTTCGCCAGTGACTTTTACTGATGAGAGAATTAGCCGATTCATTCATGCTAATGCTATTACATGCTAATTTGCGGTTGTCATTTAAACACATCTAAAGCATATTTACACGTAATATTTCGGTCTGACAATGTAGGGACCACATGTATAGACCCTTATAATGTGAGTGTTAGTGTCTTTAAAGAGTTCACTAGTGACTTTTACTGACGAGAGAATTAGCCGATTCATTCATTCTAATATTAGGGTGATACTGCGATCAAGTGATCTGAAGCTCCGAAGGTGACAGCAGTGAAATGTCGTGGGATGACATTTCACACCAGTCACGATGCTCCTGCCTAGAACAACTGTCAATGGAAACATTTTCAAAGCGCAAATATACTTTGTCGAAATTTGAGGAATATGGAAACGCAGCTTCTGACTTCCTGTGTAAATGTTGAATAAGGATGATAAGGATGATAAGGATGGTGTCATCAGCGTATCTGTATTTTATTCATTCTTTGGGGGAGAAACAATCATTAAGTGTGATTGTTATTTTTGGTAATTTAAATAGTGTATGATGAGAAAGAATAGATAATTATTAGCTTAGATACTTTCTGTTACTCAAATTTTATCTAGAAACTGGTTTAATCATGAATATTTTACTCAATTTCTGAACCATGTGAAAAAGGGAAATGTTCGAAACATGCAGGACACCGGCCCCCACCCCTGCTCTAGAGCCCATGCTACAGTATAATCCAATCTTCAGTCTTTTTTTTTATTCACTGTATTAAACATTAAACACTTGTTGGTGCTGGTTCTTCATCACGCTGCTTGTTCCACAGAGTTATTTTTACAATCCCGTAAGAGGTCCGTTGTCAGAAACACGGAGCCATACATTGTTTTGTGTTTCCTGGGAGGACAGTTTTAACAGGCTGGTGTGGAAGGTAAAAAATACTGGGGCTCCTCTGAGGAACATTTAGATGAACTCCAAAACATCCAAAAATAAGGACAGGCTGGATTTTCTGCAGCTCGTGATGAGTTATTGGAAGTAGTTTTGTGTCCGTTATGTCGGCAGAAAACGAGTTTAACGTCTCAGTACGTTGGCCTGGACAGTCATCTGTGTTTGTTAATAAGAAATCTGGTTAGAGGCGGGGCTAACAGGCAATAAAGTAAATCAATCACAGATCAAAATGGATTTATGAATACAAGGTGTAATCTGCAATTGTGTGTGTGTGTGTGTGTGTGTGTGTGTATGTGTGTGTGTGTGTGTGTGTCTGCAGAGACATATCATGCTATAACTCAATTAATACTTGAAAATATCACCATTAAATTGCATATACATATAGCTAATGCACATCAGATACAATAATCCATTTGAGTAAAGGTCAAAGGTCAAGGTCACAATTCACTAAAAGGTCAGAGAACGGAGGGTCACAGAACTTTCAGATTGATACCAAACGATGTGGAATAAAAATTTGTACAATTCTAATAATTGGTTTTATCACCTACGACCAATAGTTTTTGAAATCTCTGGAGGTCAGAGGTGACATGTCCTGTAACTGTTTCAGAGGCTAAAACTAAGTTGAAATAACTCAAAATAAGAAGACATGGAAACAGAACACTAAACAGAACATTCAAACAAAAAAGTTTGAATTCATGGAAAATAGTTGAAATTTAAGTTATATAATTTGACAGATGTTTTTCATAATAATTATGAGTAATAATAATAATAATATTCCACTAGAAAGAACCATTAAAGTGAATGGATCATAATGTTCAGATCTGACACCAATATTCCTTTGGGCTAAAACCTATTCTAATAATTTCACATTTTGACCCCAAACGTAATTTTAAAACTTGATCCAAACATTATTTAAGACTTGACTTTTCTTTATCACTAACACACATGTGGGAACATTTCATTAATTTTATTATATATATATATTAGTTATTTAGTTATATTTATTTGTAGACCAGTGAAATCACATTCACATGAAGGATGTGTGATGCCAGTGGTCCGACCAAAAACATAATATCCCCAAAACTCTGTTTAGGAATATAAATATATATTTAAAAAGTACTATTTGTTTTTCTTGTGTTAAAGTGCGGCTCTAGAAACAAGAATCTGGATTCAAGAATGAAGCAGAATCTTTGAGTGGCCATCTTTACCCTTGAACTCCACCATTCATACTCTATTTATGACAACATTTCACACATGATTACATTTTATTTCCAGGAGGTTAAGGTTCAACTTGACTTTGACATCATAATGTTGTGTAAGAACCGTTCTCTATCCATTATTCAACACCTTCGTCCAGATACTGTGTTTGTGGTTATATTCTTCTGCTTCATATCATATCGTTCACATTCTTTTTTTGTCCACGGGATAAGATTATTTTTCACAAAAGCATCATTTTGCATCAAGTAAAAGTTAGATGAAGTGACATTTGAGCCAATAGCTAATTATCAGATATTGATAATTATAGGTTTTGTCTAAAGCTGTATCCATCCATCCATCCATCCATCCATCCATCCATCCATCCATCCATCCATCCATCCATCCATCCATCCATCCATCCATCCATCCATCCATCCATCCATCCATCCATCTATCTATCTATCTATGGGGACAGTTATACACTCTGCACATGCTCAGTTTAATCCTTACTTGTTGTAGCCTCACATTTAAGAGGTTAAACATAATTTTTGTGCTAAGTAATGTTTTTTTTCTATCATTATTTTTGTGATTCATAGTTTGTTTGTAGCTGGACTCACTGACATTTTAAAGAATTATTTACCAAACCACTTTTATTTCACTTCTGTTCAGTAGTCTGAACAGAACAAAAACTACTGAACCTGTTGTTCCCCATGGATCAAATATTAATCTGATATCAGAATAGTTATATAGAATAGATATCAGAAAAGTTGTGTCAATTATATTTGATTGATAAATATTTTTACAACTGTTAAACCACTTGTCTACATTTACCTAATATATGATTATTATATCCTGTGTAGATAAATATATATCAGCCAATATATTGGATATCGGCATTTTTTTACCCTCCCCCAATAATCCAATATCGGTCGTGCTCTAATTCCAACATAAAACTATATGATGACATTTATTGTTAGAAAAGAAAAACATAAATTCAGTGCATCTACATACTGTACATTTGTCCATTTGTGGATCAAAGTATTTTTCCATTTATGATGTTTTTATCATTAGTCTGTAAAATATCACAGTTTGGCTTCATCACACACGTTCATATAACCACGTACAAGTCACGTCTCCGCTCTATTCACAGTCGTATAAACTCCAGAGGATTGGACTCATGACGACAGTGAAATAAGTGAAATATTTTTAACAGCTCATGAATCTGTCCTGTTTGATCGACTGTCATCGCTGTTTCAACCCCAGGCTTTAAATAACCACTGAACCATGTGTGATGCCAGAAATAGACTCGTTTTTCTACTTTTATCACAACTCATTCACCTTTTCTCATTTTTATTTCCTTTTCATCTACTGTTAAAAGTTGAATTTGGTCATTTTTATTCTTCTTTCTTGTCCGATTAATAAACCAAAGTACTTAGAATAACACTTTAACTTGTCTCCTGGTACTATTTAGATTTTTATAAATAAATTATTCATGATTTATTGTTAAATATTTATTATTATTATTATTATTATTATTAGTATTATTATTATTATTATTATTATTATTATTATTATTACTAATAATAATAAGAATAAGAATAAGAATAAGAATACATTATTACCAAACAGGGAAAACTAAAGAAAAAGTGACTTTTTTAGTCAAATATATCATTAACTGATCATAAAACATAAATTTCCATCCACTGTCATTAATCCAACACTGGGTTTTAATCTTGAATCAATGCTGTAGAAGATGACAGCGTTTCCACGGTAACTACAGAGCCTGTGAAAGTCCAAATGGGTCACATCTAATGACCATGAAAATATTAATAACTGTATTTTACACCAATTGTTTCGTGGATCTAAATTTTAAATCAGTTAATGCTTTTGATCGACGGTGGATGTTTGGGTTTTTACAACAGCAGCTCTGGGTCTTTATGGATTAAAATATAAACCCGTAAAATTAGTTTAAAGATGGTTTTGCAGCAGTTAGAAGGTTCCAATTCAAACAGGATGAACTATTAGGAGCCAAAGACACAAATAAATGAACCACAGACTAATAAAAAAGTAGGTTTAACTAAATGTGACTCCATTAAAACATGGGCAGTTAGTGATGCCTTATAAATGTCCTTACAGACAAAGCAGATAAAACGCTTCATAGTAAAGTATTGATTTTAATCTCTTTGCTACGCTGACCATGTAACGTATGCGAAGTGGATGCTGCAACATTACACTTCCTGTCAACTTAAAAATAGACCACTCTTGTATTTATGTTTCTGTCGCCTGGTGTTAAATACAGAGGATTTAATGTAGTGATCAGCACATCCATCCATCTGTCCTCGATTTGTCTCTGGAATAAAACTGAAAAAACATTCACTGTTTATTTTCCCACTACATTTTATCACTTCTGCATCTTTTTCCATCTGTCATTCCATTTGTCGTCACAACTATTAAAATGTTCCATAATTTTCCAGTTAACTACAGAGTAGAAGACGATTGATTCTATTTTATTTTAACCCCGTCTCCTGATCATTCATGTTTTAATAAAAGCCATCGTTGGGATTAACACGGTGCAAAACTAATGCATTACAGTAACAGATGACTTGTTTTGCTATAAAGCATTAGTGTAATAACACATTTACAATATGTGACCCACCACCAGTAAACCAGGCATAAGTGTGTGTAAATCCAAACAGAGTTATCTGTGTAGCTTGGTAGAGTGGAAACTATCATAAGTAGAACCAAAGTTATGGTCATTTTAATATCCACATTTGGACATATTTTACAATTTGCATATTTTTAGATATTGTCCGTTAAAGTTTTGGACTGTTTTGGGGTAGGAAGTCCTTAGCAACGCATAATAATTTGTATCCGAGTGACACAAAATATTCACAGAAGTTAAAGGACACTCTGATGGACATGTCACAGAAGTTTTATATATTATAATAATAGGACAGAAGTGTGACGTATTATAATCATTTGGCTTACACCATTGGACAGAACATTCAATATAAGCTTTTACCTCGTACCAAACACTTGGGTGTTTACCCACGGAACGGAGATCATTTTGTTCGGCGAAAAGAGGTGGAAGTCGTCTTTGTCTTTGCTCAGTAATACCTGAACTTTTGTCGCTGCTTAAATAATTGACTCAATAAACACCTTTATTGATTGAATTTCAATGTAATGACCACAGGAACTGAACATAGAGGTGTTAAGGTACTGTTTTTTGATAAGGTGTAAACACAAATAAAGAATCGCCTTCCAGCCTAAATTTGGCTGTAGCTCTGAACGGCTCAGCGCAAGTCCAGTTCAGTTCAGTTATTTTTATTTGAGCAGTTCATCATAAAAAAATAAAATAATAATTGGACAGTTCCTCTTCAGGTGAGTATGTCTGATGTTAAGTGTGATGAGATATTTGGAGTAGAAATTAAAAAAAAAAAAACACTTGGTAATATTTAGATTTTTGCAGCATGCTAGCAGCCACTGGTGCTCAGTTGTATAGGAGGAAAAAAAGAAAGATGCAGGAAAGTGAATGAGATGAAATAAGAGAAAGAGAAGAGAGATCTCCTTCACCAGAGGAGGAGGAAACATGGAACAACCATCCCTCCTCCTGCAACTTTCATCATCACTCCATCAATTAAACATGGCAGTGGATTACACTGGAGGAGCAGAGGATTTGGGATAAGGAGGAGAGGCAGGAGAGGTGATGAAGAGGAGGAGGAGGAGGAGGAGGAGGAAAGATGAGGAGGAGGGAAAGAGGAGTAGGAGAGTAGGGAGGCTTTTAGCAGCCTGCAGTCACCCAGAATAGAAGTTTTCAAAGAGGAAAAACAAACCCAGCTGCTGATCAGAGTCGTCCGGTCGATACTGGTGTCCTTGGGAAGAACAGTTTGGATGCAGAGGAGGAAGAGGAGGAGGAGGAGGAAGGGTCACATGGGGCGGAGTCTTCTAAACTCCCTCTGTATTTAACATCACCTCAGCTTCACCTCCTGAGACCCAGATGACAGAAAGTTTAGTGTTTTTGCTTTTTTTTTTTTTTTTTTTCAGATAATTTAAGTGTCCTGCTGTCGCTCTGAGTCACGGCTTGAAGCGTCAGTCAAGATGACGGACAGATTCTTCATCTAATCACATGCAATGATTTTAGATAAGGCCCCTCCTTTGAAAATGTATTAGTTCTAGAAGGGTCTCAGATGGTATCGTGATACCAGATGGCGACAGTGAGGTTAATATTATACTGTGTAAAAAAATAAATAAATAAATCCATGACTTTCCCAAACTTCTGGGTCGTTTTACATTTCCAAAACCTTTCCAGGCCTGGAATTTTGAATGAAATTCCCAAACTTAATTTTTTTTTCAAAACATATGAACCATGTTTTTAGTATAAATCAGGTATTTTCCTGAATTATTGTGTCGATGTTCATAAAACATCATCATATTAAAGGGTTATTACGTCAAAAACAGAGAAATGTGTTAAAACTAAATTAAATATGAAATAATGTTAAATATTTTAGTTTTTAGGGTCTTAAAATGTAGTAAAATCCATTGAAATAAACATATTCTGCAGAATCTGAATATATCTAAAATATAGTAAAAATACAACTCAATAAATGCACTATAGGTCCAAAGTTCTGTTCGTGTTAATGATGTTTGGGTCTAATTTGAGCCCAAAAGCTTCTGTGTTAGTGAACACTGCAGTTTAATTTGGTGGAAATATTATCCTGGTAAAATATAACCTCCTCAGACACGTCCAAAAGAAATGTTGGCCCCAGTGGTATGGAAAAACTGAAGAATCCTACACACATCCTTGACCTTTGACCCCATCCAACACCTTTGGGATGAACTGGAGTCCAGACTGGAAAGCATGTTTTATCACTAGTTTCTGTTTGAATGGAAACAAATCCCTAAAGACGATTCAGCATCTGATGAAAATCAATAACTAGAAACAAGGAGAAGCTTGGCTTTGTCTGGTCCAAGAAAAATTGTTTTATTTTCCACTTTTATTATCAGCACAACCTTTTTTTTCTGATGTCATTGTAATATGTTGGGTTTAGACTGGAAACAATCTTAATCTTACCAAGTGTATTTTTTCTTATTTCTAGTCTAAATATCTCATCACACTTGATTTGATTTGATTTGATTTGAATGCTTTATTTTGAACATGTGCAGAATGCAACAATAATCAATACAACAACAACAACACTAATAATAATAATAATAATAATAATAATAAATAATTGAAGTACTAAACATATACATAATGTATATACAAAAAAACAAAACAGAACAAAAAAAACAACAATAAATGAGCAGATAGGAAAGTAGGTAACACATTTTTTTCCTTTTTTTTCTTTTTCTCTTTTTTCTTTTTTTAATTTCTTTTCTTTTTCTCTTTTTTCTTTCTTTTCTATTTTCTTTTCTTTCTTTTTTTCTTTTTCTCTTTTTTCTTTTTTTTCTATTTCTTTTTATTTTTCCCTTTTTTTCTTTCTTTTCTATTTTCTTTTCTTTCTTTTTTTCTTTTTCTCTTTTTTCTTTTTTTTCTATTTCTTTTTCTTTTTCTCTTTTTTTCTTTCTTTTCTATTTTCTTTTCTTTCTTTTTTCCCTTTTTTCCTATTTTATCTTAATACAACACATAATCACCCCAAGAGGAACTTTTCAGTTTCATCATAAGAAGTGATGCTTTTTTTTTCCTAGAAATGACAAAAATACACTTGATAAAATGTATAAATTTTTTTCCAGTGTAATATCCAACAATTTGTGGATGTGTTCAGCTGTTGAATGTTCACTCCCGATTTCAATACGACCTAAGAACAGTAACTTTTCTGAACCGACGTCACGATGAATCCCACGAACCCGAGGTCACCGGGTTCGTCTTCTCGTCCAACATGGTCCACGTTTGGTCTCTTTCTTTTTCTCTTCTGTCCTGCTCTTTAATTGTCCTTCCTGCTCCCCTCTCTAAACTGATTACCATCGGCTGCCTGTCCCTCTATTAGATTGTGATTGGCTGCCTCCACTATTACAGGTGGGAGATAGGGATCGGTCGGCGCCTTCGATTGGCTGACTCGGCTCTAATGGATTCCTATCTCCTCCAATCAGGAGGCAGTGGTGTCTCTGTCCATTTGTTGTATTTTTCAGGAAATCAGACTCTTTTCCTTGTCGTCTCCCTCTGCTATTATCTGTACACCCCCCCCCCCCCCCCCCCCCCCCCAAGCTTGTCTTTGGTTTTCCTCTCCGTCCGTCGCTCGGTGCAGGATGACATAATCCTGACCATGAAATATTTACAGCACAGAGAGAGCGGCTCAGAATAACCAGGCTGACCCGGACCCCCTGAGACTTCCCCCTGGAGTAGAACTTTTATTTAGTACGACGGTTGAGTCAACGTCAGCCCTGGGTTTTTTTTGGGGGGGTGGGTGTGGAGGTTAATCAGCAGTGTGTCTGTTTGACAAATATGACTTGTGAGTTCACTAAACAGATGTATTATTCACTCGTGTGTCTGAGCACTTTACAGACTGACGTTGGGTTTTTTTCTGCTCGTTGAATTCACTAGATGTTAATGTTCGCAGGAAGTCGATAAAATCCTTTTATGCTCAGATTATGTACATAAATGACTACGTCCATTTAAACCTGGGTAAACATCGCAGCTCTTACACTATACGTACTCGAGATGAGAAGATTATTAGATATAGTACGTATCGCACAATCTCAATGCAGCGATAGAGAAACTACCCCTGTTCTGATTATACACCACTACTTTAACAGAATAGTCTCTTAATAAAACCATAGCTGATAATTCAAATGGAATGAATTGGTCAAATCTTATGTGTATTACTCATTAAAACATTACAATAAACACATTGAGTTTTATATAATCTTTAATAAAACAAAAACACTGGTTGTCACATTTTAGTTGACTAAAATGATTTTAGTCAACTAAAACTATTTTAGATTTCATTGACTAAAATGTTATGAATTTTGGACAAATGAAACTACACTAACACTAAAATGATTTAGATGACTGAATTGCAACTAAAACTGAAATTAAATTTTCATCATGAGCCTAAAACTAAATAACAATTTTCTGACAAAATTAACACTGGACGATTCTAAAAAATCATAAGATTAAAAAAATTATAAATATGAGATAAAAATGCCTAATTTTAAGAGAAAAGTCAAAATTGTGACATAAAAAGTCACAATTGTGACATAAAAAGTCAAAATTATGAGATAAAAAGTCAAAATGATGAGATAAAAAGTCAAAATTGTGAGATAAAAAGTCACAATTGTAAGATAAAAAGTCAAAATTATGAGATAAAAAGTCAAAATTGTGACATAAAAAGTCAAAATTGTGAGACAATAATCATATATCTATAATAAATAAAGTCACACTTTCTTTTTTCCACTGATTTTATTTCTCTGAAGCGACTCATTTTTCATCCTGTCACATCTGTTTAGTTTGTAAAAGTAACGAGTCTATTCTGAAAATGTAAAGCATATAAAGTACAAATATTTATACTAAAATGAAGGGAGTAAAAGTAAATAAAGTTGCCAGAAAATTAAATACTCAAGTAAAGTACAGATACCTAAAAGTAGTAATGAAGTACTTTTACTTTGTTTCTTTCCACCTGTGCTTTAAAACCTGCATCAATTGAAACGTGCATTAATGCAAATATCTAATGGTCCAGGAAGTCAGTGCATTCAGGCGTGTGGACAAGATGACATCTGCTGATGTTCACACTTGAAGATGCGGCAGAAAGGTGACGTAAGTGACTTTGACACAGTTGTGCTCGCTTGACTTTTCAGAAGCCGTTAATCTACTGGGGTTTTCACACACAAGCGTCTTCACAGTTTATAGAGAATGGTCTGAACAAGAGAAAGTATCCAGTAGCCAGTTCTCTGAGTGGAAATACGGTGGTGATGGCAGAGGTCAGAGGTCAGAGGTCAGAGGAGAAGGGCTGGATAGAGCTGAGAGAAAAACACTGACTCAAATAAGATCTGGCCCCTGGGATAAATGTTTGACTTTTTATCTCATGATATTGACTTTTTATCTCATAATTTTGACTTTTTATCTCATAATTTTGACTTTTTATCTCATAATTTTGACTTTTTATCTCATAATTTTGACTTTTTATCTCATGATTTTGACTTTTTATCTCATAATTTTGACTTTTTATCTCATGATTTTGACTTTTTATCTCATAATTTTGACTTTTTATCCCAAAATTTTGACTTTTTATCTCATAATTTTGACTTTTTAACTCATGATTTTTACTTTTTATCCCAAAATTTTGACTTTTTATCTCATGCTTTGACTCTTTATTTCATAATTTGGACTTTTTATGTCATATTTTGACTTTTTACACTCACTATTTTAACAGTTTTGACATTCACTATTTTAACAGTAAATTATACGTTTTAATCAAGACTGTTTTTGACAAATGTCTGTTTTGTCATTTCAAATTTCCCACAGTCTATGAAATGCATTGGTTTCACCTTTTATCTTGAATTATCTGACCTAAACAACTTTTATATGATATTCAAATCACCCGTGTACAACCTGTAAATGGATAAAAGCTTAAACTGTGGCGTCACGTGAATGTACAACCGTATGGTCTCTCCTCACCTTCACCCTCTCCTCTCCTTGTTCCTCCTGCCCTCACTCTCTTCCTCTCTCTTTCTCCTCTCTGTCCTTCCTCTCCTCTGTCCTCACTCAACCTCCTCCTCCTCTTCCTCCTCTTCGTTTTCCGTCTCTTTGCTCTGGCTTCGTGTCAAGCCTCCACTCGATTCGCCGTCCTCCTCTCTCCTCTCCTGCTGCAGGACGGAGACTTGGCTCCGACAGCAGGAGATAATGACCCCAGAGAAAAGGGGAGGAGAGAGGGAAGAAACAGGAGATGGGAGGGAGATAGAGGAGAGAAGAGAGAGGGCATGAGAAAAGAAGAAGAAATGTATGGACAGATAGAAACTGAAACTTTCTCTCCTCTTTCTGTCTCTCTGCGTCTACATACAAGCTCTCTAATGCTGCCGTCTATTATTTAACAGCTACACACACACACACACACACACACTGATTTTAATCGGCCATCTCTGCAGTCTAACATTATAAAGAGTAACTTCGTGGGTGGGAATATTTGCTGTCACTGACCTCTGCTGGTGGAAACAGCACTGCAGGAAAATCACCTGATGACTTTTTATCATTTCAAATGTGAGGATGTCAAATGATTACATTATTTAATCAGATTAATCACAGGGTTGTAATTTTGATTAATCATGATTAAATATTTCTTTTTCATCTATATTAGTTGCATTCCCTTCTTCATGAGCAAACAAACTCAAGAACGAAGGGAATATATCGACACAATTAACATGTTTGTCCAAGCTAAGTGACGCATTAGCCTCGTGCTAACAAACGTGTGCTTCGCGTTAATGTGGTACATTAAAAATGGAAGTGCTTCAGTGAACAGAAAACTCCATCAAAACACTTTATGTTGGTTGATTGTTTGGTATTGGGGTTTTTTTTTGTACTCAAATTTCTGACCAAATACACAAAAATACAGAAAAAAAAATCAGCAAAACATGCTCAAATTTACTAAAATTCACAAAAAAAGGATGACAAATCCAAAATGTATTCAAAAACTTTTGTAAAATAAAGGGAAAAAACACCAAAGACGTGTTAAAATATTCAAAATATATGCATAAATATGAATATATATGTAAGTAACATGTTTCTTCAACACATTTAACAGTTTCAACAAAACAACTGTAAACTACTGTTCAATTTAATTTGATTAATCATGCTAATGATTTCATTTGAGTTAATGTGTTAATTTTTTTAGAGGGGATGCTATAATTTTACAACCCCCCAAAAAAATCTGCAAATGTGCGCGTAACATAAAGTGACATTTGTTGTAAAAATTTTAACAACCACTGTATTACATTAACTAAATCCTTACAAATATATAAATGATGTATGTGTTTGTCAGAACGTGGTAACTCCAGGGCGCACATGCAGCTCAGAGGTTGTCTGAGTTTTCAAACCACTGATGCATAGATACAGGAAGGAAATAGAATGTCAATCTTGAAATGATAGAAATATTCATCCTAATCCTCACTGAGTGTTTCCACTGAGTCTGCATCGATCATCTGACAATATCCATAGACGAGCAAATGATGATTCTGCCTGATAAGACCTGGAATGTGCAAGATGATAGTTTTGTGAGACAAGTGACAGGTTGACAGATGAGGCTCATTTACTGCAGCTCCACAGTCACGCACATGCACTTTTATGTCTTATTTCTTCCTTATACAATTTAAATCGTAGATAAAAGGTGATCAGCTGACTCAGCATTAATGAAAGTCAATGTCAATGTCTGTGAAATGTGGGTTTAATGAGTTTAAGGATGTTGTGGAAAAAGCTCTAAGTACGAGATAATGTTTTTCATATGACAGACATGAGGACTCGAGTCGCACAAACATAGACTTGTGACTTGACTTTAGACTTGTGTGATATGACTCGTGAGTTCATTATCATGGTATGATTTATTTTATTACATTTTATTTTTTATTTTATTTATTTTATTAAGACAGCTGATGTCCAGTTTTATGTATGGCCTGGATGGGTCAGAGAATAGCATAATTCAGGCTCTAGTTAACCCCACCAAATCTAGTTACAGATTTACCTCTAGGCTAAGGAGGCACTGGTGCAATAGTCTGTCTATTTTTTAAATATGTCCTTTTTTTTTTTCTCTCTTGTTTCTTTTTGTCTTTTCTTTCTTATATAAACTATTTTTTATACTATGTATATTATATATTGGATACTGTATGGTGTGTGATATGGACATGTGTCTGCCATAAAGTTTATTATTATTATTATTATTATTATTATTATTATTATTATTATTATTATTATTATTATTATTAGATCATTTGTTTCTTGTTTTTCATTATGGGAAAATCAAAGGTAGAAATAATAGTTTCCCTCCTTGATATTTGTGCAAAGGTTTGTAACCCATGGGTGGGGGGTGGGGTGGGGTTGGGGGGGCTGTGTTCAGGTCAGTGAATAAGATAAATCAATGAATCCATGTTTTGTGTCTGAGTTAAATATAAATAGGTTCAGTTCTTATGCTCGTCTGTACTGTGTGTATTTTGTATCAATAGTTTGAACGTGCGTCACTGCTCATGTTTGTGCCTGCAGGCGTTTGGGTTTTGAACTCTTAACCCTCCATTCTTTTGCTCCCATTGGTTCGCCTTCAAGACTTTACAATCAGCCCACATCCATATTTTATAGAAGTTTGAGTAATTCCCTAAACCATCTGGACACCCTGGTTCCTTTTAGACCAGAGGAAGTGTGTTAAAGGTTATTTTCAGCAGCGGGTGAATCCTCATACGAGACGAGAAGATGATGTTTGTAGCTGCAGAAAAACTCCAGGATGTTTGGACAGTTTTTATAACAGACACGTGTTAGTAGGTTATGGTTAGATGTGATCAGAATGACATTTGGTAATAATGAGAACGCATCCAGAGTTTAGGATGATTATCCCAGCTGTCGATTGGCCATGAGCGAGTGTGAAGGCGGCGGCGTTGTCTTCATCGTTGTTTTTGTTTTCATTATTGTCTTCATCATCTTTATTTACATCATTGTCTTCATCATCTTTATTTACATCATCGTCTTCATCATCTTTATTTACATCATTGTCTTCATCATCTTTATTTACATCATCGTCTTCATCATCTTTATTTACATCATTGTCTTCATCATCTTTATTTACATCATCGTCTTCATCATCTTTATTTACATCATCGTCTTCATCATCTTTATTTACATCATCGTCTTCATCATTGTCTTCATCATCTTTATTTACATCATTGTCTTCATCATCTTTATTTACATCATCGTCTTCATCATCTTTATTTATATCATTGTCTTCATCATCTTTATTTACATCATCGTCTTCATCATCTTTATTTACATCATCGTCTTCATCATCTTTATTTACATCATCGTCTTCATCATCTTTATTTACATCATCGTCTTCATCATCTTTATTTACATCATCGTCTTCATCATCTTTATTTACATCATCGTCTTCATCATCTTTATTTACATCATCGTCTTCATCATTGTCTTCATCATCTTTATTTACATCATTGTCTTCATCATCTTTATTTACATCATCGTCTTCATCATCTTTATTTATATCATTGTCTTCATCATCTTTATTTACATCATCGTCTTCATCATTGTCTTCATCATCTTTATTTACATCATCGTCTTCATCATCTTTATTTATATCATTGTCTTCATCATCTTTATTTTCATCATTGTCTTCATCATCTTTATCTACATCATCGTCTTCATCATTGTCTTCATCATCTTTATTTACATCATCGTCTTCATCATTGTCTTCATCGTCTTAATTTTCATCATCGTCTTCATCGTTGTTTTTGTCTTCGTCGTCTATGTTTTCTTCATTTTCATCATCTTCATCATCTTTTTCTTCATTTTCATCGTCGTCTTCATCATCTTTGTGTTCATCATTTTCATCATCATCTTCATCATCTTTGTTTTCTTCGTTTTCATCATCGTCTTCATCGTTGTCTTTGTTTTCTTCATTTTCATCATTGTCTTCATCATCTTTTTCATTTTCATCATTTTATAAATTGTTTACATAACTTTTTTGGGACAATGACTAAAAAGTTTGTTCAGTTTTGACAAGTTTTTTGAATTTTTTTTAATATTAAAAATGTGCCTTTACTTATAATGGGACATATTTTAATGGTTTATAACATCTAAATGTTTACAGATACCAATATAGTTTCTATTGAGTATTGATAGGAAGCCATATATGGACTTTCATTTGTGTTCATGACCTTTGACCTTACTGTATATGAACCTATAAGGTGAAACACAAGGTCACCAATGTCTACATTTTAATAATCTTCTTCTCCATAAAACTACTGGTCAAATTAATTTTAAAAAAATGATGTTGCTTCCTTGAGACAATGTCTATAAAGTTTGCTTTTTACAAATTCAGATTTTAGATTTTTGTTGGATAAAATTAAGTGAAAATATCTAAGTATAGCAATGAAAGCCTAAATAAATTCCTAATTTCAGTATAAAATGACAGTATGGCATTTGTAATTACCATTTTCTAGTAACAAATGATAGTTTTGTGTTGCACTGTCATCCTTTCAGTGTTAGTTCTGTGCAAATCTGACTGATTACACATCTGACGTACTATAAATACTGTTATTTCTGCCGCAGAAAAACAACACTTACACAAACTGTGAAGGTTAATGTGGATTATTTCTGTGCAGCCAGGCCCAGAGAATGACTATAAACAGACTTAAATAAATCATTAATGCTACAAAGAACCCGTAATGCAACAGTCTTTGTAAAATATAGTAATTACACAAGTGCACAGGCCATTTAAAATTAATGTTAGCGGAGTGGGAAAAGTTGGCCGGCAGTGTTGTTTATTTATACGTTTATTTACTTTATGACACAATCCACGCCTTCCCTGGAAAATAGAGAAAATAACAAATGAATTTGTTCACCCTGTAAGATTATAAGATCACTTGGCTATGACTTCATATCATTTTGGGCTGTTGTTATTTTCATATATATTTTCATATATGGTTTTTTTTTTTTTCAGTTCAGTTATTTTTATTTGAGCAGTTCATCTTTAAAAAAAAAGTACAGAAGAAAAGAAACAAAAGACAAAATAAGGATTTCAGAGTCACCATTCAAAAGGAGTAGGTTGAAGTTCAGAGAATTTATAAAAAAAAATACTCCCCTCATTTAACAATTTTACAATACAATTATAACAATTTTATCACTCATTTCAATGTCCATCTTGACCATATGTTTTAAAACTGAACCTCCTACATTATTGTAGGTGGTCTATTTTTGCAGCACTTTTACATTTTTATTTATAATAAAGGAAAAGAGAACAAATGAAGAGCTTCCTACCACATTTAATATCTATATTTTGTTTATATTATTTTATTATTTTCATATATACACATATATACCTATATCAAAGGGGAAAAAACAACATACACCTGAAACCATTAAATCTAGAAGAAGTATTTTCACGATGCTGAGACAATTCATTTACATTTTTAACAGTAATTTAACACCATCAAACAGAAATTATTAGATAAGAAGTAGGTAAATGCTAATGCTAATGGTATTTGGTGTCTAAAAGTTACCACATATTTATCATTTTTCAACATCTCTTTGGATTTTCATTAACAACTGAAAATATGACAGGAAAGATGTTGAATTCTGAAATAACATATTATCTTGCTGCCTTTTTATCTTTCAGTATAATTAATTTACATACGTAACCCTAAGCTGAGATGTAGTTAGCTGCTAATGCTAGTGCTGTTTGCTGTCCAATAATTATCACATGTTTATCGTATGTTTTGATTTTTCTTTGTAGTTTAATAAGCAGTTGAAAATAAAACAGAAAAGGTTTTGACTTCTGAAATATTGTGTTATCTTTTTTTTTTTACCTTTCTGTAGAATTACTTTATATATTTAAACGTAAAGTAATGCTATTAGCTAAGGACTGTTGTTGTCTAACAGCAGTCGTATCATAAGTTTCTTTGTATTTTTATTCCCCATTGAAAATATAACAGGAAAGGTGTTAAATTCTGAACTGTCACTATCCTTCTGTCTTTTCACCTCTGTGTAAACTTAATTTACATATTTAACACCAATATAATTGAACAGAAAATAGTCAAGATGTAGTTAAATGCTAATGCTAATGCTATTTGCTGTCTACGTTACCACACATGTATCATGTTTCAATGTCTCTAGATATTCAAAGCCATTACAAAGCACATTTGCAGTATTTATACGACTTTTTTATGCTTTTGACGAGAGCATTTGAGCCATTAAATCTAGGATTAGTCATTTCTTGATGTATACACACACAGATTTCACATTAATAGCTTAGATGCTGAGAAAAGCTTAGACTAATTCCAAAACAAATGCTGTCCTTTAACTTGGATTAGTAAGATGTGTCACTGTGAATGAATATGACACAACAGATACGACTGCAGTGAATAATTACTGTAATTATTGGTTTTATTGGCTGGATTTCTCAGTTATTTACTCAGTAAAATGTCAGAAAATGATGGAAAATGTCTTAGGTTGAATCTTTAAATCAATATAAAGTTAAATTACATGTAAACACCTGAAAATTATTAACCGACTTTTTGACTTGAATGATTTAGTGCAGATCAATGACATCTCAATAACATCATGTTGACAGACGCACACGCAGCTGCAGTAAAGTGTAAAGATAATTTACAGCCCATTAAAGGAGCATTGTGTGTAGACTGAAGGCTGCTGTAGATTTACTGCTGCTTTAATAAAAACACACACACTTTTATAGTTATGTGTGTGTGTGTGTGTAAGAGATGAAACTAAGAAACTCTTCTCTATGAAAAATCTTTAGACGTGTTTTCTTAAAAATAGTGTTTGCAACAACAAAACTATGATTTTTACTTCACCAGCTGATAGGCCGTGTAGTTTATTTTTTAGCATAATGTCTACAAAGTGTGTTCACAGTTTTGATAAATTTAGATTTTAGAATTTTTAACAATTTTGTAATTATTAAAAATGACATTTTACGTATAATGAGGTCACATTTTGACAGTTTACAACATGGACGTGGTTACGAATATCAATATAGTCAGAGGTGAAAAGTAACTAAGTACTTTGTTACTGTATTTAAGTATTTTTTTTAGGCACTGTATTTGTACTTTCTGGCAACTCCTTACATTTCGGCATAAATATCTGTACTTTATACTCTTTACATTCTCAGAATAGACATGTTACTTTTTCAAACTAAACAAATGTGACAATATGAAAAATAAATGGCTTCAGATCAGTGGAGGAGAGGAACTGTGACTTTATATATTATATGACTATTATCTCACAATTTTTACTTTTAATTTCAAAATTTTTACATTTTATCTTAAAATTATGCATTTTTATATATATATGTGTATATATGTGTATATATGTATATATATATATATATATATATATATATATATATATATATATATATATATATATATATATATATATATATATATATTTATTTATTTATATATATTTTTTTTAATCTCATAATGACTTTGTGACTTTTTAAAAAAAATTCCCTAAATTTCCTGCCCATACCCACACAACTGAGTACTGATTTAACACAATTTCTACACAGTTGCTCACTTTTAAAGACTTTATTTTGGATACTTTTGAAATTCATCATATTTTTCCTGGTTAAATAAATGTTACTGCCTTCATGACCAAAAAAAACTGTTTTATTTTTTACTTTTGCACTTTATTACAATTATGAAATTGTACTTTTTTACTTTGACTTAAGTAGACAAGTTGAATCAGTACTTCTACTTTTACCATAGTATTTTTTTCACATAAGTAGCTGTACTTCTACTTAAGTACAGAATGTGAGTACTTTGACCAGCTCTGCTATTTAAATATTATCTATTTCTTACATTACATAAGGAGAGCTACATAGCAACATTTTGTTTTATCATGTACTATTGATTGTTAACAATAAAATTGGAGTCTGAGATAAAAAAACAAAACAAAACAACTAAAACGCTCAACATCTTTTCTTCTTTTTACCTTCTGCTTTTATTAGAATAATCCCGTAGGTGTCAAACACACTCATTTCTGTCTCAGTTGGTTGATTTTACCTGATGAACGTCGTCCTGGGAGTGTCATTTTCTGGTTTGTTTCTCCTTTTCCAAAGCTCACAGTGAAACATTCCATCCCATAAAGCTCCTTAAAGCAGCAGCTAATGATGTTCCAGCTGTATCCTGTGTGTTAACAGCTGGCAGAGGCTCCGCCCGTACAATCTTCATTTACATTCACATTTCCATCCATGACTGAACTGGTGCGGCTCTAGTTTGTCCTCCATCTGTCTGTCAACGTCCCACAGATCTACATCCCAATGTTTGTCAACATGTGGATCGCTTCATAATTCACCATGGACACAGATTTATAATTATTAGGCAGTAAAGCCCATGAGACAAATAGAAGAAGTCGATGGATTTGTACGACCATGACAAAGTAGTGGAAAAAAGTTTTTGCACACCCTTAAAATTTTACACAAATTCCAATATCATCAAGAAATATGTGCAGAAAAATATACATATTTTTTTGTGTGTTTCAAAAGAAACAGCAGGTTATGTTTTATCTCCTTGTCTGTCCGTCTGTCTGTCTCAAAAAGTTATGGACGGGTTTTGATGAAACTTTCAGAGATGATTAATAATGCGTCATAACATTTTGAGCTATAAAGGTCAAAGGTCAAGTTCACAGTGAAGGTCAACAGCTGAAACACATAACACATATTCTAAAGCAGGGGTGTCAAACTGTGGTCCTCGAGGGCCGGTGTCCTGCATGTTTTAGATGTTTCCCTCTTTTATTCCACCTGGAGGTCATTGCATCATTATCAGTCTGATGAGGAGCTGATTATTAACTCTTTAAGTGTCAGTGAATGGATGATTTAGTTTAAATATTCAGAAAAATTCAACCATTTTCCTTTTAGTTTTGTGCATGGACAAGGTGTCAAAAAGCAAGAGTTTTTTTTTTTTTAACATTTATTTTATTTAAACATTTTTTAAAGGCAAAATTAAAATTGCTGGGACCAAATTTCAATAGTAGTTTTCTTTCCACATTATTTGTCATTTTGTAAATATTTATTAGTTTTTGTTGCTCATTTTGTTTATTTTTCTACATTTTTGTTTTTTTTTATTGTAGTATTTTTCTTTGATTTTCTGCCACTTGTGTCTTACTTTGCTCATGTTACCAATTATTTTGGAAAAGGGTTAAACTGAATCACATGGAAGAGGGAAATATCTAAAACATGCAGGACACCGGCCCTCGAGGACTGGAGTTTGACACCTGTGTTCTAAAGGCTTCAGTGGTACATAGGTGAGCTCTACATATAGGCCACATAGGCGTGGGCCTAGAGCATGGGTGGGCAATTAATTTTCCTATGGGGCCACATGACATATGTTGATAGTTATTTAGGGCCGGATCAATTCACCTATATATCTTAAAAAAACAAAACGGAAATGAAACAATACAATGAAAATATAGAGCCCAGAATATTTAATGAATATTGACACAAACATTTGTGAAAATGCTTTTATATAACTCCATATTAACTTTACATAAAATACCCTAACTGCAGGTTTGTTTGTGTATCTCAGTTCTTTTTCTGATTTCAATAAAGAAATCCTTAGAAGTTCATGTTTTGTTAAAATCTCTGCATTCTTAATACATTTTTCTTTTCATTTTTTGGTGTTACTGTAGCTGACATGAATGGACTGAAATTTGGTCCATAAGTCTTATGCTGAGTGTGGAAAAAAAAACCTTCATTTAGTAGATCTTTCAAAATAAAAGCTGCATGTTATATATTTGCATTGACTATTCATTTGCCACTGACCTCATGTGGGCCAGTCAGGGCCAGTTATCGGGCCGCATGTGGCCCCCGGGCCTTATTTTGCCCAGGTGTGGCCTAGAGAGAGGCTAATAAAGGGTTAATTTGAATGGTTTAATGTTTAATGTTCAGTGAAGACACATTTACCCACTGACACCAATGAATTACATCTAAAATCTACATGTCTTTGTCTTTTAACACATACAAAATTTATATATTTTTTTATTTTAAAGGGTTTAAGGGGTAGTTTTTGGGACTTTTACATGTAAAATCTGACTATATATGAAAAATGTACGGTACGAAAACACTTCTGGAATTTCGTAAGTAGAGGTACCACTGTATTTTTAAATGTCTCTGTCTGTTTATATTAAAATCCAATTTAAACTCAGGTACACAGGAAGTATGCACACAAAAAAAAAAACCCTAAAGTTTGAAGGAGGAAAAAAAAACAGCTTCTGTAAACCAAAAGTTTGAGCTTTTTTTTTTTACATACTTCAAACTATTTTTTTTTCATGAATAAATGTATTGTTGTCTTCGTTCTTCATAAGAGTGACAGTGTTACAGTATGATTATTGAAGTTGAAGTTAGTCATTTATGTTTCATCTAATCAATGGATGTGTCCTTTATTCAGTACATCCAGTAAATCCACTTTTCATGTGATCGGACAGAAGCTGAAAACAACTATTGAAAACCAAACCTCAGGAGACGTAGGTTTAGTGGTGGTTCAGTCGGCGTTGCAGAGATTTATCCGTCCCGTTTAGTCCCAGTCTGACACTTTCGTCGATTCTTCCGAGCGTTTTGTGCCGGCGGTTACAGATGACTTCTGTTCCTCACAGCTCTCTCTGTTATCCCCATCGATCACATGCCAATAATGAAGAAAAGCTGACGAGAATGCTTTCAGCTCACAGAGGAAAACTACTCAGCGTTCCCACAGATCCCAACAATTAGCCTCATCCTACCAGGAACATAATTAGACCAAACCATTAAGGACCATTTGTCATTTTTGACTTTCACACATTTATTTTAATTATCCCTTATGTCTACGCCAAATGGTAAAAAACTAAACAAAAAATAACATACTGGAAGTTTTACCTAAATTTAAATCGGCTTCTGGAAATGAAGTTTCCGGGGGAAAAAAAAATCCAGGAAAAATACTGTTTTTGCCAAAAGTATCGTCTCTCCTGCCTTGACTCACATATGAACGTTTCCTTCCCATAGTTAATCTATTGTTTTTAATCTGATCTGGGTTCATCCTTTACAAATATAACAGCTTCACAAGGTTTAGGAGTGAGTTTATGGGAATTTAGGAGCATTCCTCCAGAAGCATTAGTGAGATCACACACTGACTTTGGCTCTAAACCTAAACCTGGCTCTAAGTCTGTGTTTTAATTCATCCCATAAGTGTTCTATAGGGTTAAAGGTGCGCTTCAGTTTTTATTTTATTTTATTTTGAGCACACAGAATCATCAAAACTCTTTATTTTTCACTCAAAAGAGTGTGTAGAAGTAAAACTTATAAACTCATACCCTGTTTCCAATGCAATAGATTCTGCTTCCTTTGCTTTAATACACTTTATGTCCATTTATCATCAGTTCTGTTTAATTTGATTTTATTTCGAGCACACAAAATCATCAAAATGGTAAAAAAAATAAATTTGCACTCGAAAAACTGTGGGTAGAAGTAAAACTTAGAAACTCCCACCCTGTTTTTACAAACTAAGAATCCAATAGATTCTGCTCCCTATACTTTAACACACTTTATGTTCATTTATCATTAACACAAAGAATCTACAATGATTTATACACACATTGTTCTGTAAGTCACTTCACACAATCCAATCTGTACAGTCAAATATAAGTACATTTATATTCAAAATACAATAACCAACAAACAGGTCAGAACTGTGTTCAGGTGAGTCCAGTTTACTTTGTACACTGGTCCACAATCATGTTGGAACAAGAAGGGGCCATCCCTAAACTGTTCCCACAAACTTGGAAGCATGGAAATGTCCAAAATCTCTTTGTGCTGAAGCAAAAGATTTTACACAAAGGCAGCCTTTCCACTGTGGAAAAACATGTGACACTGAGAAAATCAGTGTTGGGAAAGTTCACCTTGATTAGGAACTAGTTCAAAGTTCAGTTAAAGTTACTCAATATGAATTATTTCATATCAAAAATGCTGTGTTTTGATCCCATTTTATTCCTTATAGGACTCAATAATTACAACGTGATAAGAACGAAATGTGAACTAAATAAGAGCGCAGTTCAATAAATGCCAGAATAACCGCGTTCACAACTTCCCGTTCATTTGGCAAAAGTGAACGAGTCGTTCACGTTCGTCAAAAATATGATATAGTTCGTGAACGTTCAGGTACAACACTGGAGAAAATGTATACGTTTGTAATGTGTGATCATGTGTAAAATATACCAGTAATATCTATTAATTTTGATACTTTACTAGGGCGGCTGTGGCTCAGTTGGTAGAGCGGGTCGTCCAATGATCGAAGGGTTGGCGGTCCACATGTCGAAGTGTCCTTGGGCAAGACACTGAACCCTAAGTTGCTCCCAGTAGGGTCAGGCAACACCGGTGTAATAGAGTTAAGAGGGAGTTTAATGGTTAATTCCACTTGACACACTATGACCAATTGGAGTTACCCTGACATGCTGCACCCATTGGTCAGTGCAGCTCTCCTTACATTACAATTACACCAGCTAGTAGGAGGAGTTTCACATTTTGCTGTGCCGAGCGACTGAGTAATGCAGGGGTCTCCAAACTGTTCCACAAAGGGCCGGTGTGGCTGCAGGTTTTTGTTCCAACCAACCAAGAGTTCACAGTTTGTCCAATTGACTCTGAAGACTGAGATCAGTTGATTAATTGATTGAATTCTGGTGTTTTGCTGCTTGGTTGGAACAAAAACCTGCAGCCGCACCGGCCCTTTGTGGAACAGTTTGGAGACCCCTGGAGTAATGTGTGCTTCTCCACCATTGTGCAGTGTTTTACAGACAATAAAATACATTGCAAACTAAAGAGTGTCGGCCTTTGTGAATAACACAACGCAAGACGAGTGGTTACATTGGCAGCAGTCGTCTACTGGTGTATGAGTGTGAATGAGTGAATGTGAGGAATTGTAAAGTGCTTTGGGCACCAAATGGTTTATAAAATCTGCTAATTTGAGTATATTGTATGCATTTTTAATACGTGTTCGAGTAAATAACACAATTATATGCAAATAAACATTCATTTATGGTGTTTGTTTTTAAAAATATGATTTGTCCAAAAAGTCCTACTGTGCAAAAAGTGCAGTCCGGAACGTCCTTATCAGAATACGGAATGGGAGACACAAGTGCATGTACGAACTGCGTTGATTTTCAGGAAGTTCAGAGGAAAGAGGACGGGGAGAAAAGTCTCTGAGGAGGTGAATGGCCCAGAGGCTGGAGTTGGGAGGGCAGCGTCTGGTGGTCCGCAGAGGTTGGACCAGAGCAGGTGGTCCGCAGAGGTTGGACCAGAGCAGGTGGTCGTCCAGGAATGGAGTAACGGCCACAGCGTCGGAGAAACCCCAGGACACGGACACAGAGACAGACAGAGGGACAGAGCACTGGTGTCAGGAGGGACTCAGAGAGCGTAGAGGTTCAGAGTCCAGGGGTCGGTCTGGAGGCTTTCTAACGAACAGAACCCGGTCTTGCTTCATGGACGAAGTGTCAGTGACTGGTGTGAGAGCTGGGTTTAAACGCACAGACAGAGTGAAGCATAACGAGGGACAGGTGGCAAACAATGAGCCCAGTGAAAACAGGTGTGCACACTGATTGAGTAGGTAAAAGGTGAATAAACTGGACCATGACAGTCCTAGGCCGAAACGTCCATGTCCAAAATGTCCACCTTTTTCTGGAATGAAAGAAAAAAACCTGTTTTGTAGAAAATCCACATTAGTGTTGATGGAGAATAAGTTTTCACATTCATCCATGACCTTTTTTTTTTTTTTTCTCATTATGTAATTACAGTGCAGTCTTGCTAATGTACAGATCATTACACTGGCTTATAATGTGGGATCATTATGTTTTATTGCACAACATAATTGGATTTGTAGTGTAGGTGCAAATGAAAATACATTCTGTGGGACAGGGCAGCCTGGGTTCATGCAAAGCTTTATTTATGCATTAAATGTGTAGTTTTGGAAAAGAAAACTTATCAGATTTTGTGTCCAACGAGCCACACAATGGAAAAAAAAAAAAAACATTAGAAAAAAGCAACCTTTGCCACCATTGAAATCTGCTGCTGATGTAAAAAGCTTCACTGACAGGATGTAGAAAAATAGGATTTGTGAGGATATTCTAATGGAAAAGCCTGTCAACGGTCCACATCTAAAAGCTTCCTTTAACCCATAAAGATTTAACTGTTTTAGTGAGAATTTAACTGTGACATTTGACATTTATTCTCCATTTACCACAATGTAAAAGTGATCCAGAATCTACGATCTCTTCTGGATCATCACCAAAATTTAATTATTTGTTCCTTGTGACACCCCCCAACATTTGGATTAACTAATGGAAATTAATCCATTAGTTTGAAATTTAACTGTGTTTTAGTGAGATTTAACTGTTATAGTGAAATTTAACTGTGTTTTTAGTGAAATGTAACTGTATTTTAGTGAAATTTAACTGTATTTTAGTGAGATTTAACTGTTTTAGTGGAATTTAACTGTGTTTTAGTGAGATTTAACTGTGTTTTAGTGAGATTTAACTGTGTTTTAGTGAGATTTAACTGTGTTTTAGTGAGATTTAACTGTGTTTTAGTAAAATTTAACTGTTATAGTGAAATTTAACTGTGTTTTTAGTGAAATGTAACTGTATTTTAGTGAAATTTAACTGTGTTATAGTGAAATTTAACTGTGTTTTAGTTAAATTTAACTGTGTTTTAGTGAGATTTAACTGTTTTAGTGGAATTTAACTGTGTTTTAGTGAGATTTAACTGTGTTTTAGTGAGATTTAACTGTGTTTTAGTGAAATTTAACTGTGTTTTAATGAGATTTAACTGTGTTTTAGTAAAATTTAACTGTTATAGTGAAATTTAACTGTGTTTTTAGTGAAATGTAACTGTGTTATAGTGAAATTTAACTGTGTTTTAGTGAGATTTAACTGTTTTAGTGAAGTTTAACTGAGGTTTAGTGAGATTTTAACTGTGATATTTTAAATGTATTCTCCATTTACCGTAATGTAAAATTTCAAAGTGAGACAGAATCCAGGATCTCCTCCGGATCACCACCAAAATCTAATCATTTCCAGATCTCCCCATTACCAACGTACTCTATACATTTCATCAAGATCCATCCATAACTTTTCGAGTTATCTTGCTAACTAACAGACAGACAAACAAACTCTAGCAAAAACATAACCTCCTTGGCGGACCTCTCTTCATTCAAAGAGGGGGGTGTATTTGATAATAATAATACATTTAATCACTTAGATAATGAATCAGTTCTTTGTGAACTGCCACCAAAGCAGCACTGGGTCTTTAAGGGTTAACCCACACAGATGATGGAGTATAAAACATTTGTTCTGTGCGTCAAACTTGACAGGTAGGAGCGTTAGTGCAGCACACGGGGTCGTGACCTTATTCTCCGAAGTGCTCCGAACATAATCCAGAGAGTTTCAGTTCATTAGCCCGTTGATCTGATTCACCGTTCAGTCCTACACCATTTGCATATCTGAATATAAAGACAGTAAATCCCACAGTGAGGCTTAACCCACCTGAGAAAAGTGGGAATTAATCTCATACAATGAATGGTTTAATCACCAAGAAGAGGAAACGTAAAGCTGTGTGTTTAAGATGGAATGTTTTCTTTATGAGCCGGAGCAGCGTGATGCGTTTAAGGTCCCCCTAAAGGCACATTTGGGGAAAAATGGACATTTTATGGTGAAAGGCTACAGTCGAGGAGAGTAAAAGACGGTGACAACGAGGTTTACAGTAAAATGGGGATGAGTGCAGCTTTAAAGTGGGTTTGCTTCTGGCATCCTGCCCACTCTGTAATCTCCTCCCTCCTCCTCCTCCTCCTCCTCCTCCTCCTCCTCCTCCTCTTCTTCATCTCACTACCTGTGATTTATGGCTGAGTACAATAGAAGGTGAAGGCCGCAAAAGGCTACAACCAGCAATCAGTTTACGTGTGTGTGTGTGTGTATGTGTATGTGTGTGTGTGTATGTGTATGTGTGTGTGCACTGACAAATGAACAGCATCTGCAGATGTGGAGTCATTACATAAATATATATTATTACATGGACTTCACATACATTAACTGTGCATTACACTGAACCATAAATACCCCATATCCGTAAATAAGCAGATAATTGTAATAATCAGATCTGATGCGTCAGAAATGTGAGGTTTGAAAAACACTGCTTTAATTATCTGATTTATTTTTGAATCTCTGGAAAACTTCCCGGTTATTGAGTCTGTTTACATACGCATCAATACTCCCATCATTATTGGATTTCTGGAGTTTTCAGATTATTCCAGTGATCGTGTGAACAGGATGATGTGATCAGTTTTATCTAATAATGGAAGTACTTGTGTTTTGTTGGTTTTAACTGTGATATTTTTTTAATTTATTCTCCATTTACCTTGATCCAAAATCCAGGATCTCTTCTAGATCACCACCAAAAGTTAATCATTCACTCCTTGTGACACTCCCAACACATCCTGAAAATTCCAAATCTCCCCATTCCCAACCTACCCTGGGAATTTCATCAAGATCCATCCATAACTTTTTGAGTTATCGTAATTAACAAACAGACAGACGGACAAACTCTGGCAAAAACATAACCTCATGGTGGACCTGTCTTCATTCTGCCTTGGTGGAGGTTTGTGCTTTTCTAGTTATTAATAGAATGCTCTTTGATCGTCTCTGAATAAACTCCGACACGTTATGGACCAGTGACAACAGGCGCCATTTTGGAATTCTAAATCTTCCTCCATCGTTTCATGTGTTTGTGTTAATTAGTTTGAATTTGTTGTCAAAAATAAATAAATAAATAAAAGCAGAATAATTCTTAGTATCTTTTTTTTCCCTCCTGCAGATATGGTGATATGGTTCCAAACACCATCGCAGGGAAGATTTTCGGCTCAATCTGTTCGCTCAGCGGCGTGTTGGTGATCGCTCTGCCGGTCCCCGTCATTGTTTCCAACTTCAGTCGAATCTACCACCAGAACCAACGAGCCGACAAGATGAGAGCGCAGCAGGTCAGACAGAAACTCTGTTCAGTTCATCTTCTTTTATTGATATTGATGACATGTCACTGTCCAACATTAAATCTATTAGTTTAATAAAGTTCTAACGTCCACACATATACATTTATCCAGTGGCTGTGAGGAGGTTCCTACTGTATTTATACTGCACTTTACTATGTTTTTAAACACATTATACTGTATTTAAGTGCATTTTAGTACAATTTTAGTGTATTTTTTGTGCATTTTACTGAGATTTTAAGTGTATTTTACTCTATTCTTGCTACATTTTAGTGTATTGTTAGTGGATTTGACTTTATTCTTACTGTATTTTTTGTGCATTTTACTCTACTCTTAGTATTTTAGTGCCTTTAACTATTTTTAAGCACATTTAAATGAATTTTTACTGCATTTTACAGTATTTTTGCTGTGCTTTTAAGCAGACTTTAGTGTATTTTTAATGCCTTTAACTCTATTCTTAGTGAATTTCAGTGTATTAAACCCATTTTAGTATATTTTTAAGTCATTTAACTATTTTTAGTGCATGTAACTGAATTTAAATTTTAATCAGATTAATCATGATGGTGGATTAATTTGTGTTAATATATGACATTCCTAATTTGTATTTATTTTGGCAAAAACATGTGTGGTCCTTTCATTTAAAATGCAGTAAAATATTACAAACTACAGAGGATCCTGTTAATGTTTTCATGGAAGTGTGTTCCTCTGATGGCTTCTTTTACTTCAACACTCCCCTCAGTGTGTGTGTGTGTGTGTATGAGTGTGAGTGTGTGTGTGAGTGTGAGTGTGTGTATGTTTGTTTGTTTGTGTGTGTGTGTATGTGTGTGAGATGTGCTGACGGTGCTGTTTTCCTTTGTGTTTCTGTCCGACAGAAAGTGCGCTTGGCTCGGATCCGCATGGCAAAGAAAGGAACAACCAACGCCTTCCTCCAGTACAAAGAAGACAGAGCAATCGGGGTGAGAGTCGATAGGTTTCGTCTGTAACAGGAGGGAGGTTGGATTAGAGCGGGACAGTGATGGAGAGACACACAAACTGATCTGGAGTCAGTAGCAAGGCTGAGATTAAAGGGTTAGAGACTGGTTTAAACCTGACTGTTAGTAACATGAAGGTGCTTTAAGTGGATGTTACCATGGAGACAAGGACAACAGGTGACTGGAGCTGATGATTGATGAGTGAAATATGTAGGGGAGGGGGGGAGAAAGAAAGAAAGAAAGAAAAGGAGGGGGGAGAAAGAAAGAAAGAAAAAGAAAAGGAGGGAGGAGAAAGAAAGAAAGAGAGGGAGGAAAAAAGAAAGGGAGGAAGAATGAATGAATGAAAGAAAGAAAGAGGAAGAGGAATACAGATAGGAAAGGGGAGGGAGGGATGGAGGAAATAAGCAACAAAGGGAGGGATGGATGGGAGAGAAAGAAAGAAAGAAATGGAGGGAGGGAAGGAGGAGAAAGAGAGAAAGAAAAAAGAATGAAAGAAAGAGAAAGAAACAGGGAGGAAAAACAAAAGGGAGGAGAAAGGAAGGAAGAATGACTGAAAGAAAGAAAGGAACAGAGGAAAGAGGAATACAGACAGGAAAGGGTAGGGATGGAGGAAATGAGAAACAATGGGATGGATGGATGGGAAAGAAAGATAGAAAGAAAAAGAAAGAAAGGAAGGAAGGCAGAAAGGAATGAATGAATGGAGGGAGGAAAAAGAAAGAAAGAAAGAAAGAAAGAAAGAAAGAAAGAAAGAAAGAAAGAAAGCAGTAAAAACCCCTGTGATTCAGACAGACCAACAGACAGGCATTCAGACAGACAGGTATTTAGACAGACAGGCAGGTATTCAGACAGACAGACAGACAGGTATTCAGACAGACTGTCAGGCAGGTATTCAGACAGACAGGTATTTAGACAGACAGGCAGACAGGCAGGTATTCAGACAGACAGGTATTCAGACAGACAGACAGGCAGGTATTCAGACAGACAGGCAGGAGTTGCTGCCTCAGCAGTTTGGCGTTGGACCAGTACAAAGTCCATCAGCTGCTTTTTTCTCTACAGCTACTTGGCAAAACAGAGTCAGTTAGAGCCATTAGACCAGTGAGAAAGATGGAGTGGTGGACGGACGGACGGACGGACGTATAGATGAACGGATGAGCACGTTGTTCTGTGTGAAGACAAAGGTCAAAGTGTTCTGATCCAGTGTCCATCTGAGCATGTGCAGAGTTTATATTAGTATGAACATGAGGAAATGAAAACTATTACTGATATTTAAAACAGTTACAAAACACTGGAACTAAAGAAAAATATTTTAATAATATTATAACCTCTAAGACTACACTTAAAAATATAAACACTAATGACTCATAATATATATGATTTGTATGTATAGTTTAGACTAGTCTAACCTAACCCAACCTTATTTAAACTAGTCTAACTACACTTTACCTAATTTAACATAGTCTAATCTAACCCAACCTAACCTAGTCTACCTTAGACTAGGCTAACCCATCCTAACCTAACCTAGTCTAGTTTAGGTAGTCTAACCTAACCCAACCTAGACTAATTTATTCCAACCTAACTTAATTTAACCTAGTCTAGTTTACACAAGTTTAACCTAACCCAACCTGATCTATTCCAACCTAACCTAGTCTAGTGTAGACTAGTCTAACCCAACCTGATCTTGTCTAACCCTACCCAACCTAGCCTAACATAAGCTAATGTAAATTAACCTCACCCAACCTAGTCTAATTTATTCCAACCTAACTGAATTTAACTTAGTCTAGTTTAGATTTGTCTATCTCAATATAACCTAACCAAGTCTAACCTAATCTAACCTGACCTAACCTAGTCTAGTGTAGACTAGCCTAACCCAACCCAATTTAACATAGTCTAGGCAAAGTCAAATGTATTTATATATCACATTTCATGTACAGGATAATTCAAGGTGCTTTACATAAAACATAAAAGAAAATTAAAATGATTAAGATGCATTAAAAGACAATTAAAATAAGAAACATAAAAACATTTAAAAACAAATGAGAATATGAAACAAATGACAATCTAGTCTACCTAACCTAGCCTAGCCTAAGCTAACATAAGCTAATGTAAGTTAACCTAACCTAAGCTAACCTAGTCTAGTCTAACCAACCAGAACAAGTCAATTTAGAAAAAGCTTTTTTCCAGAAGCTGTAGCTGCCATCAACACACACAAAGAACTGGAGAATTAATTCATTTAAATCAAACCACTGCTTTTGTATTTAGATTTTTTAGTATTTTAACATCTGTATTCTAGTATTTTAACATTTTGTACTTTAATATTTTCAGTTATATCTTTTTAACATTATTATTTATTACATTATGAGGTATGTATGTGATGCATGTGTGACCTAAGCACTTATTCTATATTCCAAACACAGATGTGATTATTATCTGATGAAATTACAAGTAACATTAGATCAGGTTTGTGTTTTTTTTCATCTGCTCAAACCTCCTGTTTCCTCATTTGCAGCACAACATTTATTCTAGACTTTTCCTTACGTCAGTAAATAGTCGTCAGCCATGTTGGCATTCAGATGAGCTCCGCCTCCGCAGCAGAGCTCCGCCTCCGCAGTAGACATTTCCCAAAGTTTTCATCACGACTTTGTGTGAGTTTAATTTCAGCCGAGGATGAAACATTGACTGGGTTTGAATGTTTTATCAGGAAGTGGTTTTAAGCTGCAGGTACTCAGCCATGGATGGGTGAGTCTTAATCTGTCTGAACCACGGCCAGGGATGAACGCTGGATTTAAAGAGTGCATAATGTGGATGAGCAAGAAACGGGGGGATAATGAGTAGACAGAAAAGAAGAAGAGACGCAGACATAGTCTACTCTGTGTGGACACGTGGAATCTAACACTGGAAAAAAAATAATGTACATCTGACCAAGAGTTTGTTTATATCATTTCTCGTCCAAATATCACACTTAAAATAAGATACAACCACCTAAAGACGAACTTCTAAATGAAATATAGACAATAGATCTGCAAAATTAAACAATCATGCACATGAGCCCTGATGTTTGGAATAACTTGAATAAATCAGTAAAATTACGTCCCTTCTTTGCTATTTTCCAAAGTCATACTAAAGCTGCTTTTATAAATAACCACACATTTGTTTATTATTTGTCTTTAAAGACTATATCTAAATTATATCTAAGTAATAGTACATTCTGTTTTGTATTTGTGCTTTTATTGTATTGTTTTATTTAACTTATTATTTGAAGTGCTAATTAAGTTAATGAAGGGAGGCCTCTATATAAGTATATTAACCTTACACTGTTAGATTTTATTTGTATTTATACCTTATGTATTTGTCATCTCCTAAAGTGCAAAATAAACAAAAATAAATAAAAACAACCTCAGAACCCTGATGCGTCTCTGCTGGTCTGTGACTGGGATCAGCTTTATTTTGAAAAGCAAACTCTTAACTACAAAGGCACTCTGAGAGCGCAGACCTCCGCCAAGGTAGCCCTCCCCCCCGATCCGATCACCAGCAAAATCCAATCATTTGTCACTTGTGACACTCCAAACACATCCTGAAAATTTCAGCGAAATCCATCCATAAGTTTAATTTCCAGATTTCTCCATGTATCTGATCGATCTGTTTTCTATTGTTTGTTTTTTTCCTATTGTAGTCGGACTCTTATTGTTTTTTACTTCATGTAAAGCATCTTTGAGTGCCATGAAATACAAATAAACAAATAAAATGTATTATTATTATTATTATTATTATTATTATTATTACTAACCTACCCTGTCAATTTCATCAAGATCCGTCCAGAACTTTTTGAGTTATTTTGCAAACTAACAAACAAACAAACAAACTGTCAAAAACATAACTTCCTTGTTGGAGGTAATAAATAAATGATATTGTTCAGAGTGTATCCATGCTAGCCAGATGTAAGCTGTTGTTCTCTGTGGCTCCAAATTAGCCTAAAAGTCTGTTTTTGTCTCTTTATACACCAACACAAAAATGAAGTTTTTAAAAATCTTCACTTTTGCTTAAGTTTTTATGAAGACGTGTTTTAAGAGGGAAAAAACCTCAGGCACAAACGAAGGCGAATGTCTGCGTTTTCAAAAATAACCGGGTTATTGTAAACATAACCTAAGATTTAGATAGTTTTCGAGTGAATGATCTACACTTTTGTTACCGTTGTCATGGAAACAGAAACGCCTCCAGTGAATCCATCCTCTTGCAGTATTTTCCATGTATATCTGTAACCTGGTTTATTTTTGCTGAGCTCCTCTTTTGTCTGAAAACCATTAAACACACGTCACTGCGTCTTGTTGTTATTCTGACTTCAGAAAAAAAAAAAAAATTTCCCCCAAAGCAGCTGTTGTAATGACCCGTTATCTTCAGTTGTTCCATGAAGATGAATCGTGTGTGATGAGTTGTGTTTGTTGTGTTGTTGTCGTATAGGACCGGGACAGCGACAGTACAGCTCTGTGTGTGAAGAACAGATCAGCGTTCGAGCATCAACATCACCACCTGCTGCACTGTCTGGAGAAAACAACGGTGAGACTCGAAACCCCGCTGACAGAAAGTCTCTTATGCAAATGATCTATATTTATGTAAACTTCAACAAGGAAAGAAAATAAACTCCATTTTGTTGATGTTCTTCAACACTCATAGGATGTCAGATATGTACAAATAAATATAAATACATATAATACATGTCAAACATTAACATCTAGCATTTATATGGTTAAAGAAATAAATAATTAAATCAATTAAATTATAAATATAAAGTCCATACCTTAAATGATATTCAAAAACTTATAGAATAGAAGAGGTTTGTATTAGAGCTACACAACAAAATAAAAACACTTGTCACTACAAGAAATAAACTTGTGCTTTTATCAGAATGAAGTTAAACGCAAAAAGATTCATAATTTCTCCAGAATTGAGTCGTAATATTTAAAGAAAATATCTTAGGTTTGGAAAAACAATTTGTACGAAAATAATGTTGGGAGTTTTATGAGATTAAACTTGTAATACTACAAGAATAAAGCCTTGAGTTTAAAAAAAATAAATAAAAAATCTGAATTCAGTGAAAATAAATAATGTACTTTTATGAAATTAAAGTCAGAATGTTTTACTATTGAATCAATGTTGTAGAAGATAACAGTGTTTCCATGGTAACTATGGAGCCTTTGAATGTCCTAATAGGTCATATCTGATGATCATGAAAAGACGACAAACTGCATCTTACACCAATTATTTACATCTTTAAATCTTGGATGTTTAGGTCTTTATGGTTTAAATAACTACCTGTCAATCCTCTTTTTTCTTTTCCCTCCTCTTTCTGTTGACAGAACCATGAGTTCACGGATGAGTTGACCTACAGTGAACTCTGTATGACAGAGTCGGTGGGCTTCAGGACCAGCCGCAGCACCTCCCTGTCCAGCCAGCAGGGGGCGCAGAACAACTCCACAGGCTGTTGCCCCCGTCGGGCCAGGAGGAGAGCCGCCATGCGATTGGCCAACTCCACTGTGTCCGTCAGCCGGGGGAGTGTCCAGGAACTGGACACACTGCATGTCAAAACCACCTCCATCCCACCGCAAACGTAAAGGAAGATTATGTCATTTCTACATTTAGACAAAAGATACGATAAGATATGATTGGACAAGATGTGAAGCAAAATATAAGCTACAATAACATATAAGATACAATACGAAAAGATGCAAAGCGATACAATAAAATAAGATACAATAACATATAAGATAAAATAAGATATAAGATACAATAAGATATAAGATACAATACATTAAGATGTGATACGATACAATAAGTTGTAATGTGATTGGATTAGATGCGAAGCGATACTGTAAGATGTGATAAGACAATATGATAAGTTACGATATGATATGATATAGTAAGAATACAATAAAATAAGATGTGAAACGGTACGGTGTGATATGATACACTCAAATAAGAAAAGATGCGATATGATACGATGCAAAGTGATAAAATAAAATAAGTTACAATACATTATTAAGATGTGATATGATACAATAAGTTGCAATTTGATTTGATTAGATGCAATAAGCTATAAGATACAATAAAATGTGATATGATAATATATGATTGGATTAGATGCGAAGCGATACAGTTAGATGTGATAAGATACAATATGATAAGTTGCGATATGATATGATACAATAAGATGTGATATGGTATGGTGCGATATGATACACTCAAGTAAGATAATATACGATATGATAAGATGCAAAGCGATACAATAAAATAAGATGAGATACAATACGATAAGTTGCATTGCAATTTGATAAGATACAGTACAATAAAATACATGGTGTGATACGATAAGATAAGTTAAGATACAATACGATAAGTTGCGATGTGATATAATAAGATACGATAAGATGTGATATAATAAGATGTGATACAGTACAATAAGTTAAGGTAAGATACGTTATGATAAGATAAGACACGATAAGATGTGATACGATTTGATGCGATAGGACAAGATAATACGCTCATTATTAATATCTTCAATTTAGTTTTTACATTTCATAAATGTATTCCATAGGACGGATTGGACCGTTTTGGGGCCATGTTTTGGTCCATTGCCACATGTTTGACACATACATACAGTACGTTACATTTTAGGACAATGTTGAGCATATAAATATGTTGTCGTCGTTTAGTGAAGTCCAAACTATAAATATTTTTAACAGACTTTTTTGGTGCCTTCAGTACTTTTAGCACCGGGGTCTTCAGTTCTGCTTCAGGAAAGCGAAGGGAACACTGATTTTCAACCAAAACGCTACACAGTTTAACAATGGCCGTTAGTTTTTACTGTCTCTGGAGGTTGTGGAGCAGGCTGCGCTCCGCCATCATGAATTTGTTTGTAATGTAAAAAGTTATGGTCCCTGTTATGTTTCACACCTGCAGTCTTTAGTGCTTTTTCACCCACTGTTCGTTTTTCTCATTGGTGTGATTTGTTTGGCCAGGACCGAACTCAGGTAATCAGGACCCACTCAGGTGTGGACCAAAACACCGTGACCGTTTAGAGGTGGTCTCATGCGACCCCTGGAGTGCTTTGTTTGTTCTCAAAACGAGATGTGACCTCCATCCAACCCTACTACCAGCTGCTCTGCAAGTTTAAGCTAAATGGCTTCAGGAGCCAAATGTTCTGTGTTCTGTTCAGTTCTGTGAAGGCAGTCGGACCTCTGTGGAAAGACTAAAGCACTGTTCAATTATGAAGATTTTTTCAGACAAAATCTGACCAAAGACTGGAAAAAAAAAAAAAGCTAAATCTCACCAAGTGTATTTATGACATTCCTAGTTCAAATATCTAACCACACTTAAAGGGATAGTTCACTATTTTTCACATGAATTTGTATAGAATCATCGTCTTTACTCTGGTGCACCCACTGTGACTTACCCCCAACAGTGTCCTGTGAGTCCAGTTCTGGTCCGGGTTTTGGTCGAAGAAAAAGTAGTCCCGGCAGGTTTCCTGGGGACAACAAAATAAAATATGTCAATGTGTTTGAATGAGTGATTTATTTGCATAACAAAACCGTCACGGAACAAAAACTCACACCTCGTAATTGCATGGAGCTACTTTCTCTCAATAGCGATCAATATAAATGTATAAATTTATCTGCAGATTGGATAGCTCGTATAATCAAATTATTTTGCTGCTGATTAACCCTGGTCTTAGTGCTGTACGATAATAGTCATTTATGTGGAGACAGTGGTGCAAGTGTCTTTTATGAGTATGTTTTTAATGATGTTTTTATTATTTTTAATGTTTTTTATTATTTATCCCTGTCCTCTTTCTTTTTTTATGTGGGTACATATGTCTATCTTTTTTGTATCTGGACCTTGAGTCTGCAATAAAAGTTGATGATGATGATGAATGGTCGTTGTCACTGCTAACAGCTGTGCACCTTAGCAAACTACTTTCATCAGTTGTTCGGTAGTGTCAGCAGCTGCTATGTGCAGGCACACAGCTGTTAGCAGTTACAACGCTAACACTATTGAGAGAAAGTAGCTCAAAGCAAATACGAGGTGTGAGATTTTGTTCCGTGACGGTTTTGTTATGCAAATAAATCACTCAAACACATATTGTTGATTGATTGTTGTTGATTGACTGATTTATCTTCATCATATACATTATACAACCGAACTTATTCATGATTTTAGATCCGTTTATTTTTAATAAATATGGACACAGTGACAGCTTCTCAAAAGTTGAGCCAAGCTATGGCAATTTCCCCCTGGACTTAAATATGTGTAAATGGAGGTCGCACTAAAGACCTCATACCCTGGTTCGTAGAAGATTTTGGTTTTAACGCTGTACATACTTTCTCCTGCACATCGTTAGCTTCATACCATAATTACCTAAATCATACTTTGACCAAATTGCGATATCTGCGTGACTTGACTCTTCTAGCATTGCAGCTTTATTTTACACAGAAAAAAATATTTTGGCCAAAAATATGACTCAGGTGTCAGTTATGCTACAACGCTAATGACATGTATAATCATTGATACTTTGCTAACACAACAAACCTATTGGTTTCCTTAGACTTCTGCACAAGACTGTATGCGTTAACTTTTGCACAGGCTAACGTACTACATCTACTGGTTTCTAATTACGCTTCTATCTTTGTTGCTTGTCCAGTCGTTCCAGTCTGAACGCCCAGGCAGAAGACCTGAAGCTGAACTGCGGGGAGCAGGATTTCACCGCCGCTATTATCAGCATCCCCACACCGCCCGCCAACACGCCCGACGAGAGCCTCCCTCCTTCACCCGCCCCGATCCCTGGTATCCTGCGAAACACCCGGGCCACCGCCTGCACCCACGACACCTTCAAAATCTCCTCCTTATAACCTCCAACCATGATGCGACCTTTTCCACCCCGACGTCTGACCCAACGCCCCCACCTGCCAACCCTTCAGCGAAGTCCCTCCGATCCTCCCATCTTAAACTTGGGGCGCTGCTAACTGAAAACACAGATGGATACTCTTGAGTACCGCTGGTCGCTTTCACTTCCTTTCACTTTTTTGCAGAATAGGTGGAATAATGTGGAAGGTTTTACCAGACGACTCACAAAAAAGGTCTAAGGTCGATTTAAGCAAATCTTAAAGGGTTTGGACTTTGGAAAGGAATAATAATGTTCTTATGAAGACTTCCCTCACTCCCTCATGCACATTATCCCCCAACATGCACTTGGCCCTCTGCACAATTTAAAACCTTCTGACCATTGCACAAATCCCAAGGAGGGTTCATCTTAGGCGAACATCGGAAGGCGGCGAAGACCTCGGGCACATCGAAACCAGTAGAAAAGTTGTCTTTGTTGGCGTCAAAACTGAAACTAGTGCTTCAGAGGACAGGAAGGAAACGGCAGCTTTGGACAGTGGTTGTATTTCTGAGACCAAAAGTGACATGAAAACTGCCTTGATCAAAAATCTGAGGAGAATTTGAACAATTTATGGATTTCGGAAACTGGTTCAGTATCAAGTGACCGTGTGTTCAGACCATGTCGACGACCAAACAACCCACAGATACTTGAACGTAACAGGAACAGGATACAGCTTGAAATAAGGCTTTTATTTTGGTGGTTTCTTTTCTTCTACAGACTGGAATGGAGCCTCTGGTTGTTGGAGGAAACTGTTGGATGTCTTTTGCCTGAAATATAAAGATTATATGTTTGATTCCTCAAGATGTTTGGTGATATTTGTGAAGAGAAGTTAGAGTCTGGAGCTTTGGGATTCTGAGCTGGACTTTTTCCAGGCCCTGATTCAACAGCTCAGCTCATGTTTTAAGCAAAATTCGGGACAAAAACCTTCATCTGCAAGTGTTTCCAAAAGCTGAAAAGAACAGGAAACCCTTAGGACAGTAATAAAACCACTGCTGGGACAAAAGAATCTAACAAAAACTGAACTGACCTGAGTTTAACTGATCTATGCTGAGCCTGAACACTGTTCACACAACTACACTGAGCTGATCTTAACGTAAAGGAGGTGACGCGATGGACTTAACCCCGAGAAAAAGGGTTGAATTGTGGATCCGAGACCGGATGGATTTGGTCTGATGTGAACTGGTCTGGTGTGGCTGTAGCTCAGAAGTGTTTGTCAGTGTGAAACTGACGCCCAGTCGGGATCGAAAGCCTTTTACTTTTCAAAATATGCAACATTACAACAAGCAGGAAAATAGCATCAACAAAGGAACAGAATAATAATAACAATAATAACGTGTGTGTTTAAAAACTACAGTAATTATTGCAGGGAACAAAATGTAAAGCAACTAAGAAATTCTTTTGTTATGTGAGAATTAGCATAACAAGTATTCTGCAATATAGATTTCAATGGGAAAAGGAAACGGCATCGCCAAAAGCTATTTCGCACGAACGCTGATTTGTCATAGTGAGGTGCACTCTGGGTATTTTCAACACAGATCAGTAAAAACGTTGGGTTTTCGGATTTTCACAGCACATCTTCAATCATTAGATCTAAACACGAAAAAAAGGGGTTTTATTGTCTTATTTGCATCAGAGTTTTCAAAGAATTTAGCTCAAATAAAGTTAGCGTTGAACTTACATTAATGTCGTTTTATCTCTGAAATAGAGTTTTGAGGATATAATGGTTTTAGCCTGAGCGCGGCCACCAGATATCGTTTATACGAATGCGATAACTTAGACAGATTTGGTTGAATTATTCTGTTTGATCACCAACATAAGCGACCCCTAGTGGATCAACTATTGATTTCAGTTTCCATCCAAATGGGGGTTCTTTAGTTGAACGTCTGTTTTTTGGAAAAAAAATATCAAGCAATAATCGGCTGATTGAGAACAAATTTGGTTTATATTGATCATTTTATAAATGTCCATTGTCTGGCTACCATCCACAGTTCATATGATGTCATTTTCATTCACGAGGTGGAGTTTTGCTGGAAAAATTGGTTCTGTCCATTATTCTGCAACTATCACATCGAAATGAGTTCATATCAATTGACTCATTGATTGATATCTTCATTTTCAATCATGTCAATGACAATTAAAAATCAGAAATACAAATGAATGATAATAAAGACAATGAAAATAAAATAACTGTACCTTGAAACTACAGTATCTTAACCCCTTAACACCTACTGTTGCAAATATGCAACAAACCAAAAACATCTATCTATTGTATGTGCTATAGTCTCCACATTTACTTCTCTAAAGGCTGTCAAATGATTAAACATTTTAATCAGATTAATCACAAGGTTGCTTTAGATTATTTTTGATAAACCAAGATGACACCACTTTTGGGTTTTTTTTCTTCTGTACTCAAATTTCCTCCAAAATAGACAAAGAAACATCATAATTATGAGGGAAAATGTTTGAGTTATGAGATAAAAAGTCAAAATGATGACATAGTAAGTCACAATTTTCATTTACGCCTTATTTTTCATACCGTTATATTTGTTTAGTAATGAGTCTATTGTGAGAATGTAAAGAGTATAAAGTACAGATATTTATACAAAAATGTAGGGAGTAAAAGTAAAACGTCAGAAAAATAAATACTCAAGTAAAGTACAGATACCTTAAAAACCTACTTAAGTACAGTAATGAAGTACTTTTACTTCGGCAGAGCTGTCAAAGCAGGTGTAATAGTCCTAAATATTTTCTCAAAATGAATATTTATGAGTAAAATTAAGTAAAACATTAAACAATTTCATTTGTAATTAAACATAAATAGAAAACAAAATGTATTCTTTTGATCATAGGTGTCAAACATAGGGGTCGGGGGCCAAATCTGACCCACCCAGGGGTCCAGTCCAGTCCTTGGGATGAATTTGTGAAATGCAAAAATTATTATATGAGATATTAACAATTATTTTACTTCCACAGACCAGTAAAATACTATCAGAATAATCCATAAATACTCACTAATCCAAAATGTTCTTTTGTAAATGTTAATATTTTCAAATATTTACACTAAAACAAAGTATAATTTTGTTAAAACATTTATATATTTTGAACCAATATGAAGAACCTGAACATTTTTAAGAGAAGTCAATAACAATATTCTAGCTAAAAACTCTACTTAATTACAGTAAAGGAAGTACTTCTACCTCTGACCAAAACTGACTGAAATAATACTTAATCAGGAAAAAAGGGAAAAGTTAAAATAATAATAAAAATTAAAGCCTTTAACACTGAGTTACTTTTGTAGATGATGTGTTTTATTGGGTCATGGACAGGACATTTAGGAAAAATTCAAAAGTCATAAATAGGAGATTAAAAAAAAACATAATTATGAGATTAAAAAAATCTAAATGTGAGATAAAAAGTCCAAATTATGAGGAAAAATTTCAGAATTATGACATTGAGCATCAAAATTATGAGGGAAAATGTATGAATTATGAGATAAAAAGTCAAAATTATGATATAGTTTAAGTCACAAGATCTGATTTATTTTTCATATCACATTTGTTTAGTTTGAAAAAGTAATGAGTTTATTCTGAGAATGGAAAGAGAATAAAGTACAGATATTTATACAAAAATGTGGGGAGTAAAAGTAAAACGATGGCAGAAAAATAAATACTCAAGTACCTAAAAAGTACAGTAAAGGAAGTACTTCTACCTCTGACAAAAACTGACTGGAACACAAATACTTGAGGAAAAAAAAAAACCTGCTAAAAATAAATAAATAAATAAATAAGTCAGAAGGTGTGTTGAATGTCCCAGACGTTTAAATGAGCATTTTGGCGAAACGTTTCCTGGACCATTTTAGCCGTTAGTATGAGTGACAGACAGGAGACAAGACGTACATACTGTAACATATTTTGTATCATAAACTTTCACCTGCATCTTCCAACCAAGTCGTCATAAAAGAGAAAAAAAAAGAAAAAAGAAACGAAAAATATATTAAAAAAAAAAAAAAAAAAAAAAGATAATTGATGAAAGTCGTCGGGTATCTTCCGTGCATGAGCCTCGTACAGTAGAAGTAGCTACTACTGATCATAGGAAATTATCAACCATATCAGAAAAAGAAAAAGAAACACAACACAATGGGGAAAAAAAAAAAAAAAGTTATCATCTCTTCTTTTGCATGGTGACTTGTTTTATTTTTTGGTTTGTTTGGGATTTTTTTTAATTTTTTTTTTTATTTAATTTTATTTTTATTTTCTTCCTATCAAGTCGTGGGTTTGTTTCGTTGACCTCATCCTCCCCCTCGTCCCGATACTTTTCAAGACGAGTGTTTGCACCACCGAGAAGTGTACGTTAGACTACGAAGAAGAAATAAAACAGATTATATAAATGAATTTCAAAAAGAAAAAAAAACATTCAGGCATGTTCCTCGCCGGAATGCGGAGTGTGTGTAAGTGTGTGTGTGTGTGTGTGTGTGTGTGAATGTGTGTGTTTGTATGATGAGCAGTCACAAATATGCATGGATACCGTTATAGGTATTTTATCTGTTTTCTCCTAAAGTTTAATGAGCGACGACATGAGAGACGAGACTGAACACACCGTCTGAGTACGTATGTATGTTCATGTGATTGTGTAGCTGCTTATTTTTCACAAATATTACTGTAAAAATGCACGTGTATGTTAAAATGAGTGTCAAACTCACTGTAGTTCAGTTAAATTTGATGTGAATGGATCCAAGCCAGTGAAATAATAACATAATAATCCATAAATAATGTCAACTCCTAAAATTTCTGGATATTTTACAGTGAAAAAAAGTCAAATTAAATAATGAAAATGTTTACGTTGACAAATGATCTGTTCAAATAATGTGAATTACAAGAAACTAATGAAAGAAAAGGAGAATTTTAATATTATTATGCTTTGTTTATCACTTCCACATGTTCGTTATAACTTGCAGATCATAGTGGATCAAATACAAATGTGTAAAATATTTAATATCAGGTAGATTATTCTCTTGAAAAACTTCAGTTTCTTCATATTTTTTCAAGATTATTCAAATGGTTTTTTTTAATTATCCTTTTTTTTTTTTTTAAATATGTGGACATATTTACATTTACAAAGTGAAAAAAATTGGAGTTGTGAGTATTTATAAATTATTATGATATAATTTGACTGGTTCTGACCCACTTCATTGATTGATTGAAATGTTCTGAATGTAGAACCTGAACTAAAAGGATTATTAATAACTTAATATCTATTTTTGCATTTCACAAATTCATCCAAAAGGGCCAGACTAGACCCTTTGGCGGGCCGGATTTGGCCCCGAGCCTTATGTTGGACACCTATGGCCTACACAGTGGAGGTTGACCAAGTGTGGATTTTTAAGGTCTGATATAATGATGATATTTTAGATAATCAGCCAGTTATTACACCACAAATTGGAAACATCTATGAGTTTTCTATTAATTGCATTGAAGATTTTAAGTAGCTAATTAAAACTATCTGCTAGTATCGGAGTGTTGTAAGGATGATCGTGCTGATATCTTAATTAATCAGCCAATTATTGCATCACAAATGGGAAAATCTTTGACTTTTTTTTTTTTTTTTTACCAATTCAACACTGAATATTGAAGATTTGACCATTTAACACCTGAAACTTTAACAGTTCCAGTCAAAAATAAAAAAAGATAAGCAATAAAATGGACAAAAACAGCCAAAAATGTTTAATAAACCAATAAAATAATAAGTAACATGAACATAATAAGACACAAAAGGGAAGAAAAATGATAAATATTAAATGTAGAAATACAAAACAAAATAAGGAAAAAAAAAAACTAACAAAAAGTAATAAATATTTAGAAAATAATAACTTAGTTAAAAAAAAAAAAAAAATTTGTAATTTGGTTCCAGTAGTTCTTTTTTTTTTTTTCAATCATTTTCTTTTTGACACCTGTTTATTTTCATATGTTAGATCATGAACAAAACTCACAGTAAAAAAAAAGGTAAAACTTTTTTTTTTAAATCAATGAATCTGTTTCCAACGTCATTAAAAAACAAACAAACAAAAGAAAAATAAAGAGCATTAATGCACTAATTCTGTGTCTGTAGTTTGACTCTGAAGATATTCAGTTGTAAAATGATAAATAATAAATAATAATAATGTATGATTATTGACCAACATGACAGATCAAAGGTGTCAAACTACGGTCCTCTAGGGTCAATGTCCTGCATGTTTTAAATATTTCCCTTTTTCACATGGTTCAGTTTAACCCTTTAACTCCTGAGACGGTTCCACAGAAAAAAAAATAAATAAAATTAGCAACGAAATGAACAAAAACGGCCAAAGTCATCAATAATATTATCAAAAATGAATAAGAATCCAATAAAATAATTAGTAACATGAACAAAATAAGACACAAATTAAACTAAATTAAAGAAAAAAAATAATAAAATACAAAACAAAGTGTAGAAAAATAAAGCAACAAAATGAACAAATGAACATAAACTAATATTTACTAAATTACAAATAACGTGAAAATAAAAAAAAAAAAATTACTAAAAAAGAGAACTAGTATGAATGGTTTGGTTTAAATATTCTGAAACATTCAACCGTTTTCCTTTTCTTTTTTTATACTTAATTTTATTCATATAACAGGCGTCAAAAAGAAATTTAGAAAAAGACTAAATTAAAACTGATGGGAACAAAATTCAACACTAGTTTTTTTTTTAACATACTTTTTTGCACTTTTTCCATGTTATTTATAATTTAATAAATATTTATTAGTTTTTGTTCGTTTTTCTACATTTTGTTTTTTATTTTATATTTTTTTCTTTAATTTTACTCCATTTGTGTCTTACTTTCTTCATGTTACTAATTATTTTGTCAGTTTATTATTCAATTTTTGTCTGTTTTTGTTCATTTTGTTGCTTATTTTATTCTTTTTTTTTTACTGTAAAACTGCTAAAGTCTCAGGGGTTAAACAGTTAAACTAAAGTCATGCGGATTAAGGAAATATGTAAAACATGTAGGACTATCTATGTGATAGACTTGTGGACAGTCTTTTATTCCAACTAGTTTCTATTTAAAGACAAATGCATTTGCTGCCCCCTACTGGAATAACACTGTTACTAACATGTGACTTATGAGCTTATAATTACATCCTTGTATCTTGTATTAAGTCCAGTTAATATGTTTTTTTTCCTCTCTCTAAATTCTTAATATTTTATTGATTGACTCCTGCCCTGATATAAAGTCTATAAATGTTCTGTAGTTGACGCCGGCTCATTAATCACAGAGAATTTAACTGTTAACTGCAAATCATTTTAACACACTACTCTACCGTTAAGTTATCCATTCTGCCAAATGATTCATAAATGATATTTAATCATTTACTATTGCAGCCCCGTAGTCCAAAAAATACAGATAGATGTAAGTGGGGCGTAAATGGAATCAGCGAAGGATAATGAATCTTAATTTATAGACTCTAGTAACAACAATCTATCCCACATTTCTCATTATACTGGAATTTAACGCTGTGTTTCTGTTTTTTCCCAATGTTTCGGAGATTTTTTGCAACAACTTGGGCTTTATTACACACTTTCCCATTTGAAATGCAGTTCATTTATTATTATTATTATTATTATTATTATTATTATTATTATTATTATTATTATTATAGGCTGGTAGTGTTATTGGATTTATTATAGATTAATAAAATAATGATTAGAATGGATCATAAAGTAACTGAATGAGTTTTCCATTAAATCCTCTTAATGCAGTAATGATTCATGGCTGTAAAAATGCAAAAAGAAAAGTGTTTTAAGAGTTAAAAAACAATTGAATGAACCCTTATTATGTAAAAAAAAAAATCCATAAGTATTATTTCTCGTCAACCTCAGATGTGATTTTGTGAATCTGTAAAATTTTTACCATTAGGACGATGATTTCATTTTTAAAAAAATTCTATTTCTACTTGTTTGTGTTAAAATTTCTTTTGCTTTATTTTTGGATCGTTTTAGGGTTTGACAACATTGTTCTAAAAATAATAATAAAAAATAAAAGTCATGTTCCTTTTTTTAACTGTGTTTATAAATGTACCGTGTCTGTTATAATTCCATTTTAATGACGTACTAAAGTATGTGTTTGAGTTAAAAACGGTTCAGAATTGATCTAAGGTGGTGATTATCAAAATGCAGACTAGTCTTTTTATTTTTTACCTTCAAATCCTCATATTAAATTTGTGTCGTTTTAAGATGAATTTCTGCTGAAAAATACTTATGCTGTGAACTTGGTAAAGCACACAGATGGAATATTGAGTGGGTAAAGATGAAAATCACCACCTCAGATGTTCTGACAGACGCTGATGTTCAGTCTGTGAGTGAATGAGGAGACGCTGATGAATGAAGGAGAAAACAGCATTAAAGCACAGAGGTGTATATTCCATTCCACTAATAAAGACAACAGAACCCAGACACACGCTCTTCTTGTTTTTAATAATCGTCATTATGTTTAATTACTCCTCATGTGAAACTTGGATTTACAATTTGTTTTGCAGACGTTTATCTATGCACAGTCGACTTCTTATATTGTCTTGGATAACTTCACTACTCTATGAGAGAATGTGGTTTATTTATATGTACTATAAGCTACACATATCATTTTTGCACTGGTTCGTTTTGCAGTAAGTTGTCGTATCATCGTTAGCATTAGCATTAGCACCTTTACACTTGATGTCTGTTAATAATAATGTCTTGGCTGTTGCTTCCTATTCAAATTGAATGTAACAACTATAACACCATCATTTCCCTCTTGTATTAAAGCAGGGGTCTCAAACATGTGGCCCGGGGGCCCAACGTGGCCCGCCAAAGGTTCCAATGTGGCCCTTTGGGATGAAGAGCTTAATAACCGATTAAATGACTCCATATTTTCTTCTTAGTTTTTTCTTTGCCTAAAAATGATGGCAATTTCCTATTTTGTCATTGTTTTACTCCAAAATATAATATAAAATTAGGAAAATATTTACATTCACAAACTATCCTAGAACAATAAAAGGTCAATCACCTCACCAAATAGGAATAACATCAAATGTCCAAAGAAAATTAGAAACAATTTGAACCATTTTCTGCTTCTGTTACTAAGAGTTTAGTGTCTTTGTAAAACTGATCCATAATAAAACACATGGACTAATGATGAGGCAGAATATTGTTAAAATTGTCTTTATTTTCCTCATGAAATTTCACTTGTTTTGCATTTGGATAATTTATAAAAAGTATTTTCATAATTTAATGGGGGGTTTTTTCACACTGAAACAATAACAACATTTGGAATTGTCATTATTTATAGGTTATTATGTTTTCATTTTACTGGTTCGGCCCATTGGAGGTCGAATCAGGCTGAATGTGGCCCCTGAAGAAAATGAGTTTGAGACCCCTGTATTAAAGCAACACCATGGAACTGTTGCTTGTGGGTTCCCCCTAAAATCAAGACCATTATAGTCCACAGCAACTGCCGTAAAATCTATATTTTGTAATTCTTGTATATTTGTTGATGGTACACTTCCTGAAGCAAGACAATTAATATGCGTTAAACTGTGTTTTTGGGTCGACTAAAGTAGCCTCACATCTTTTTTTACAAAGACTATTGTGGACAGGTGGATCGATAAACACTGTTGTACTGAAGCTTAAATTCATAATTTGTACTAAATCTATTGCACAAGTTACACATTTAATTCACATTTTATTACATTTGCAGTGTTTTTGCACAATGTATTTTCCTCTGTACATTTGAAGAGTCCATTTATATTTATATAATTTTATCCAAAATGCACTAACGTTTCATTCTGTCACACTTCTGTATGTGCTAAAAGTCTAAGTCTTGAGTTTTCCTGCTTCACTCATGACTGTCATCCTATTCCAAGGACGGTCATCACTCGGGAGGTAGCGCAGGTCGTCTGATACCTGACCCTGGTGTTGAAATGGTAAGGGGCAATTATGAGATCAATAAAGTACATCTATTCTGTTCTATTCTATTTGAAAGTATCTATCTATCTATCTATCTATCTATCTATCTATCTATCTATCTATCTATCTATCTATCTATCTATCTATCTATCTATCTATCTATCTATCTATCTATCTATCTATCTATCTATCTATCTATCTATCATTTACTGCAGCTTCTTATCATAAGGTCAAAGGTCACAATAAATGGTGACTAAGCTTTACATCGTATTTAATTATTTTTTGTCTGAAAAGACTGAAGTAAAATCAGTTTTAGACATCTACAGCTTGGTTGCTATGTCTAGATGCAAAAAAAGTTTACTTAAAGTGTCACTCACTAACATAAACCTACAGTTCTGTTTTGAGACAATAATTATATGAAAACAGTCTTGTGTAGTTTGTAGTTTGTAAAGCAGTGCCCTCTGGTGGCCAGTGAAAGAATGGCCAGTCCTTTTTTCAGTCAGAAACTCCTCTTATGATTCATTCCTGACGACATTTATTAAATATTATTGTGATGATTTGCACTATCAAATATCAGAATCAGCTGATGTACACGTTCATAAAACCCCAGGTTAAAGTTGAGGGTCAGTACAGGGTCTGTGATCTAACAGACTTTAGTTGTCATAGGTCAGTGGTTCCCAAACGTTTTTTTTTTTTAGAGAGGGACAGATCTGATAATGTGGAGTTTACCAGCAGCCAGTGGTGACTTCTGACATTTTTAAACAGTAAACATTACATATAAATGCACTGTTCTGTAACAGTTTTATCTTCATTGTTACAATATAATTAGTTAAAATGGCAATGGAACCAAATGTAAGCCACTCAGGCGTGAACAAATAAAAAAAAAAAATAGTTCTGCTTTTCAGTAACATAGAACAAATTATGGAGGATATGGAGTTGATGAAAATCTGAACCGCATGTACATTAAAAAAATTAGATTTTTTGTTGCACGTTCTGGTCAACTCATAAAACCGGCAGTTATACTTTTTTTTATTATTAACAATATATACATACAATATACATACACCTGTATGGAGAGTTATATCACATATTTTACCCTAAGACTTAACATAAGAACATGCAGAATAAAAAAATAAAATAAAAAATAAATAAATAAAACTAAAAATATAAGGAAAATGTCTTTACAAGGCATATGTCCCATTTTCATATATATTTTTTACAAGGGTACATCAACATTTATTGCATTACACATCTTCTCAATTTTTTCATATTTATTTCTCAATACTGACAAGGAATTGTGAAAAGACTTAAGTTCAGCTTTAAATATAATACTAGAGGGTGTTTTATTTTGCCATTTGACTTTATGTATGTGATATTTTCCCATAATAATGATAACATTACACAACTCAAGAACATCTTTTGTCACATTTTCTATACCGGCAGTTATACTGTAGGCTCCTATCATAGGAACTTAGAAGGTTGCCATGGGGAGTTTAAGTCCCCGCCCCTTCCGGGAGGAAACGTATTCAGTGGAAAATAAAATGCTAAATCGTATCTGGTTTGTCATGTGCTCTGAATCACACACACTCATAATAAATGACAATTATTGATGTGCATTTCAACTGCTTCTGTTAACCAACGGCTGATTCATTTGTAAAACCCGTTAATAACTTGGGACTACACGCCTGTCGCTTCTGTGACGTCACCACAGAATCCACACCACAGCTGAGCGGAGTGTGACGTCATATAAGCGACGCATTGTAGTCTCTTACTAAGCCCACATAAAACCAAACGTCAGGTTTGATATGTATCAAACGGAAACAGAATTTAGTTTGACTCGTTGCATTCACTCCCATTCAAATTTTCTGCGAGCTAAACAACCATGGACCGGAAGTAGAAGGGTATAATTTAGCCTCCGTATAGTGACGGATTTATTCGAACGCTCGCGCTCACTCCTTGCTAGCTTGTCGGATGTTAGCATATTTTGTCTGTTAGTGTCTCTTTACATTGAATTCATTAAAACGGCAGCAGTTTCTGGACAAATTAGACAAACACAAGCACTTTGATTTTCAACAACAACAAAAAAATTGTAATTACCTTCTGTCCTGGAAGCGAAGGCCTCACTGTCAGTTCTGTTTCATTTACAGGCGCCATTAGTGAGAAGGGTTCATGGCAAAGTCAGGGGGAGTTAGAGCGGTGCTGCCACTATGAGGCCAAAGGAGGAACTGCATTTTGAAACTTTTATAATTAATCTAATCCAACATTGTTTGGGAGACATTATTGTAATCATTGTATATGTGCATGAAGAGACATATCATGCTATAGACAAGTTTTTGACCCGTTTCCACTTTACTTCCTGAATGTGCTCTTCACTTCCTTTCTGGCACCGTCCAGTGAATCCTCCAGCCACAATGAATTCTTGAGATATCACCATGAAGTTACATTAGGGTGACCATATTTTCCAGGTTTTCCCAGACACACGGCTCTAAAACCGGACTGCCCGGACGTCTGTCACACTTTTTACATTTTGTCCTGAGGATGAAATGTAAAAAGTGCAGATGCTTGACAGTTCAGTTTTAGAGCCGTGTGTCTGGGGAAAAAAGATCATATGGTCCACCTAAATTACATGGGCATATACTGTACATGTAGATAATACATATCAGATACAATGATCCATTTGAGTAAAGGTCAAAGGTTGAGGTCGTATTTAGCTTAAAAGTCAAAATCCCATTATTGGCTCTACTGTAATTCAAAAACTGGTTGTCATAGAAACTTGAGATTGGCACAAAATAGGGGCAAGATTAGGCATTCTCTGAATACTTGTTTATTGTGTTGGACAGTCTGAGAGGGCCATAAATAATATATTATAAAACTGAAGCTGTAGAGACGGGGTGGACTTTGGTCATCCCTGTCATAGCTGAAAAAACACACACTTGGACGTCTTGTTTAAAAAGCACACAGGTTTTATTGCATATCAATTTCATGTATAAATTCTTCATAGCATTGGAAAGATTACATTTGGTATACATTGCTATTCTACAGAATTAACATCAGAGTCATATCTTTTCAATGAAATTTCTCTAAAGTACATCTTCAATAATCACAAGCATCAAAAGAACTGCAATTTCAGAATTGTTCAATATTATTCTACAATCCTTTATTGTTTTTCATTATGTCTTCTCCCACAAGTCTTTTCTAAGTCTTTCAGAGCCACCTGCCCAAAAATCTGTAAGGCAGTCAAGAACTTGAAGTCAAACCTACTAACCTAACCACATGTACAATAAGTGCATCTACGGATTTATTTTATTTTTTTTAATTCGTTTTCTTTTTTTTTTCTTTTTTGTCTTATTTTTGATTTGATACACATTTCACAAATGGACATCATTATGACTGCTAAACACGTCATGCACAATATCTTTTTTTTGTTTTTCATAAACATAACAGAGGCGATATACAACTCAGATTCAAACAAAACAAGCACCATCCATTTAAACCCATATTTTTCAATGATTTTTTTTCTTCTTCAGACAAATGCACCATTGTTTTTCATTCTTTAAAATACTATACAGTTCAAAAGAAACAATATGTATATTTTTATTTTCTCCTGTAACAGTGGGGGGGTGGGGGGGGGGACAGCAACCATGTTCTATTATGCTGAAAATATTTCAGCGACCATCTGCCAGAATACTTTCTGAAGTTGGCAAAATGGAATACTTCAATGCCTTCAATTTGTTTGCGTTACACAGCGCGTACTTATTACAGTAGTCCATGACATGAATTACTACAAAGAGTCGATCTAAAACCTTAGCAACCCCTTAGCAAATCTTTACATTTCATTATCACGTATTGGAAAACAATGTGTTTACCGTGAATGAAATCTCATTCAGTAGAATCATTAAAAAAAGAAAAGAACAAAAAATGAGATGATGCAGCAGCACTAGCGTCACACCACCACCTGCTGTCATGACCAAAAATTACAGTGCTTTTGTTTCAGATTTTAACTAAACTCCACAGAGCACAGGCTGCTCATCTATAAGTTCAATGAGTCTGAAAATGTGTTTACACTGAAAAAATCTGAATCTGAACATATGTCTGTTTGTCTTTTCTAGTCTAAATGTCTCATTACACTTAAAAATCAGACAGAATCACCTAAAGAGGAACTTTTCAGTAAGATATAAGAACTGATTTATAGACAATAGATCTAGAAAATGTTATTTTAAGAAATATTACCAACATTGGCAATGGAAATCTGGACTGGCACCTTGAGTAATGTCATCTGTTTTAGTGCTAAATGTGGCCCTAATGTTTAACGTGCACGGTCATATGATCTTTTTATATCTCTTTCAGGGACATTTTCTACCTGGTGGCTGTAGGGGGCAGCCTGTTACTGCACTGTTTTCTCTGCTGTTGTAACAAATGAATTTCCTTTAAGGGATCAATAAAGTTTATTGCATTTTATTGCATTATTTTCACATGTTCTACTAGCAGATTTTTTGGCTTGTATTAAGCAAAAAAAAAAGAAAAAGAAAAAAAGAATTAAACAAAACAAAAAGACCAGAGTTAAGCAAAAATAAAGCTTGAATTAAGCAAAAATAAATGAATAAAAATGTAATTAAGGAGAAAGAAAACTCTTGAGTTGAGAAAAAAAATCTTCAGTTAAGCAATTTTTTTAATGAAGTAAATACAAATTTTGAAGACTAAACCTTGAATCGAGCAAAAAACAAAACAAAGAATCTTGAAGCAAAAAAAAGTTTTTGAATCAAGCAAATAACATTTTTTTTAACAAAGCAAACAAATTTGAATTAAGAAAAGAATATCAAATTCCGTAAAAAAATAAAATAAAATCTTGAATGAAGTAAAACTTTTTTTGAAACTGCCAAAACAAATTTGAATGAAGAAAAAAAATATTGAATTCCATGAAAAAAAAGTCTTGAATTATGCAAAAAAAATAAATAAATCATGAAAATAAAAATATTGAACAAATTTGAATTAAGAAAAAAAATCCATAAATCCAATTAAAAAAATCTAAAAGGAAAAAGAAATAAAATAAAAAATCTTGCATTAAGTAAAATAAAATCTTCCAAAGGAACAAATTAAACTGATGTTGGTCATATTAGTTAAATCATATTTTTCAGATCTATCGTCTATAAACCAGTTTTTATATGTGACTGAAAACTTCCTCTTTAGGTGATTTTAGTTTGATTTTAAATGAGATAGGATACTTAAGACTAGAAATGAGACAAATGCACTTGGTCAGACGTAGATTTTAACAGAGTGTGAACTATATCCTAGAGACCTAAGCCTGATCAATATATGGCTTGGACCCATGTAAGTTTAAGTGCTAGTTTATTTATTTTTTTTTGTTTGTTTTTTTGTTTTTAAATTGTTGAGAATACAGCATCAGGCCTAGTTCTGTAAAGTCCCAGTACGCAGGAAGGACCAAGGCAACAATGATCAACAGTGCTCACCCCCTTCCTCCTGCAGCTATCTACAGTTATCTACAGTAAATGACTCCGCCCTCCGCCACACAGCTACCATCTGGAATGAGTTTACGGTACGATCTTAAAAGCAGAACAGGGAATAAAACGCTAAAAATCACGCGTTCTGATTTTCCCTGACCAGAATCAACTGGACAATGTTACAACTATTGGAAGGACTGACCTGCAGATGTACGCTGGTTTTAATACTATCTGTGGTCGGATTTAAGAAAACAAATATCTTCCTTGAGGGATTCTGTCGCAGCTAAGGCTACGTTCAGACGAGCAGGCTAATGTGGCGCAAATGCGATTTTTCTTTTTTAACCACACAAATCAGATTTTTTTTTCCACTCTCATATCTGGTCCTAAATCCGATACATTTCTGATACAGTGGTACCTCTACTTACGGAAGACGCAGCTAACGAAAAATCCAAGTTACGAAAAAACAATTTTTTCTCTGAATATGAAAGAAAATTATATTAAGAAAAAAAAACGAAACCCCCTAGACATAAATACAGTACATTACTGTACGTAACAACATAATGTACGTAATTATGTCACATACGTACTGTACGTAGCATCCCATTGGTTATGAGGGAGCTACCCATGATGCTTTTCGTTACCCTTTGAACCTCATTCATCATGGAGTGGGCTGTGGCTGCTGTGGCTCCTGGACACTTTAACAGTAATTTCTCCACCTAGATCAGTGCTTTTAGTTTCAAAAGTTCAGCCCAACGGTTCAAGAAGAGTATATGACCGACAGACTATCATCAGATTAAGAAAAATTATTAAAAATTTAGACTCCGCAAGCCCGGAGACACGGACCGTTCTACAGAACCTGGGTCTGCTACGCCGCTTAGATGTCACGGTGGATTTACAGCTAAGCTAAGAGCTACCGCCGCTTCCATCAGTCCTGCTCGCCCACGTACGCTCACTGGAAAACA